>JAVTVY010021545.1:0-97047 GCA_036873755.1 Hanleya hanleyi | reverse complement strand
ATCTGTATATCTGGAGAGAACGTTACCGCCGTAGCGTTCCAACGGGCCTTGAAGTTTCAACGCCTGGGCGACGTATCTGGAGAGAGCGTTATATCCTTACGTTCCAACGACCGGGTGCCATCCCTGGAGAGAGCGTTATATCCATAACGTTCCAACGACGGAAGAGAAGGGCCAGCAGCCAGGCCGCCCTTATCCCCAGAAGAGAAGGGCCAGCAACCAGGCCGCCCTTATCGCGCATTAAAGCACTATATTAATAACTATAAAGTTATATGCACACACTCTCCTATATATATTATTACCATATAACATCAAGCTTAAACTGCACACATTCTCCTCTATTATCCACATATACACTAGGGTTACGTTGACTGTATATGCACACACTCTCTCAGGGGCAGGTATCCGTGAACCTGAGGTGCACACGCCAAGTGTATGTATCCGTGAACCTGAGGTGCACACACCAAGTGTATGTATCCGTGAACCATATATGCACACATTCGCTCACATCACGTGTATATATACATCAAGTTTATTTGCCTACACTCTTTTAGTGTCTGTACATATATGTAAATACCATAATGTTACATCTCCTTAGACATTCTGTCTAAGCCACGCGGTTCTACGCTCTTGTTTGTAACCGCGTACACTACTTGTGCAGAATATACCATAATAGACCTTTACATTCGAGTCCGTCATCCTTGTAACGGTTGTGATCATCTCTTCGAGCCCCGGATCTCCACTAGTGAAGGGGTTAACGACGGTGACGGCCAGAATGCCAGTGGGCAATCCCGGTTATTGATTCGTTTTCTTCTAAACACTACGACTGGTCCTGCTCGTACACGTTACACGTGCAGAAAATGACAGGCAACTTGCTCCTAAATCAACAATTATCAATCTAGATATGAGAATGGCAAGGAATTATTGTCAGGCTTTCGCTTGCAAAGCCTTTCTATTAAACATCAGTCTGGCCTCATTGTCATATAAAGAAACTACATTCTTCTCCTTCTTACAAGAAAGAATCCCCAAGCTCGTATTTGAAAAAGTAGAAGAAATTGTTCATGTCCATGTCCAGTCTAATAGCAGATTATATTGTAGAGCATATATAAGTGGAAGAAAAATATCACCATTAAGCCCGGAATAACACCAGTACACGTTTGATTGAGTACTTCATAATTCGTTTTGAGAACACCAATGGGCAATTTGGATGTCAAATTAGAATTTCTTCGATATTGTACTATTAAATGTGGTTGTCTTAATTTGTTTAGCGGACCCTCGCGAAACAGGTATCCTGTATAAATTACAGGGTCTCAGTTCGAACCTTGTATATGAAGGACAGTTTCCACGAAATATATTCATGTGATATTGATTCTTGAACATGAAGAGTAACGTTCGGACCACGCAATTATTCGCCATATCCCAGGCTGGCATGAATATATACACACACGAACTATTGCTAGCATGTTAACCCTACCTGACCTTGGGGGCGAGGGGCAATCCCCGCCCCTCCCCTGTTTGCCTTTTCTCCTATCTTCGGTACGGGGAAAGAGACAGAGAGAGAGACAGACAGGGTGAAGTAGAAGCTGAGATAGAGAGTGGGGAGAACTACATTTAACGTCGCATTCAGCAACTGGTGATAGGTGAAAACATTGACTGACTTGTCGTCGGTCAGCCTTGCGCGTATCAAGGGTACATTGAAATAGTGCACCGTGTCGTGTCGTAAGCTGAATTGACAATTTACTGAACTACAAGAACAACAATCTACAAAGCAATATCTTTGAAACTTTGCGAATGAAAATGGATGTTTTCGTCATTTTTCTTCAATAGTCCTGCTTTTCTGCGAGGAAAAGTGGGATTTTGATTTCAAGATAGTGCACGTTGAAGAAATAACCATAATACAGAAAAAGACTGAGTCGATTCCCTTGCCGACAAGAGGCCTGTCACATCATCTATAACGGAGTATTGATAACGGAGAATTTCCTCGTTTGTACACGAGTAATCCACCACCATGTGTGTCCATTGTAACAATGAAGAGAATAACTCTGTTTCAGTTACCAGTGGTTTGACAAGAATACTTTTGTACACGAACACAACATAGCTGATATTGAATCCATATGTCCTAGTGTGAGATGCCGTAAATGTGTCACACGAAACAAAAAATTTAATTTGTGAACAAATGCATACGAGTATTTACAATCCAATTACCAACGTAATTCAGCACAAATGTAAACGATATTGATTTGATCAAGTATAATCTGATATTGATTTGACCAAAAGACCGGAAAATTAGCGCATGCTGAAAGCGATAAGTTCTTTGTACGAAATGATCCATACACTTACGAGAAATGACAGACGTATGACTGGGTACTACTCTGTCTGACAAAAAAAAGAATGATTCATGTGGAATGAACATCAAAGACAAGTTAGAAACGAAGGAAATTGGAGAAATATGAATGTTAGTTTTCTTTATCTCCTCGTTTGATAATAGTCTAGACATATTTGATCACTTGCATTTCAAGAATACCGAGAATGTAAATTTCAGACAACGCTATAGATGGAAAGACTCCAGTTCTACCTACAATCTGGTTTCATTGGACCACCAAAAACTCTCCTCGGATAAGTTATATCATTCGAATCACCAGCATTCGCGGGAATATAAAAGGTACCAGTGAGTGAGTGAATGTGATTTAACGTCACTTTCAGCACTATTTCAGTCATATCACGACATCTGAATCGTCTTCGAGTAGACTCATCCTATCAGGGCCTTCAATCAGCAACCTTGTGAACAACCATCTTTAGATTGATGCATCGTCTGAACCAGAAGCAGCCCAATCAGATAAGAGGTACCGATCTGGATCACCAACAGTATCGTTCCGAGAAGATTCCCATCTGGGCCGCCAGCAATCCCTGCGAATTAGCTGGTACTGCCTGCATGGTTTCCATAATCAACTGGCCGTACAGACAAAAATGTACCATCTGGACTACCCATTTAGTCGAGTTGTATCAAATGGACCATCAGCATTTTCCTTCATATAATTTTTTTAAAAATTGTAGGATCTGGGGCGTCCGACATATGTATACCATTTGGACCACCGGTGGTCCCTTTTAGTACGATGTAACATCTGGATCACCAGTATCCTCTGTAGATGCAGACCGCTAGCATTTCTCTGCCGGTAATACGTACCATTTGAGGGATAGTAGTCCCTCAATAAGATCCACCAGTTGGCTCTTCAACCGTCTCCTCCAGGTAAGATGTACCATATAGACCGCCAGCAGACCCTTCCAGATGAGATGCACCATTTGGACCGTTAGCAGTCCCCTTCAGTTAGTATGCTTCATCTGGGCCGGCAACAGTCTTTCTAAAAATATGGGCCATCGGAGCCACAATTAGTCCACTACATTGTCAGTAGGATATGGTCGCGCTGACATGGTACAGGCGTGACCGACCACGTTCTGCATGGCCAAACACGCATCTTTCTCACGACAAATGTGGGCAGATCACGTCTGTACCATGAAATACCTGGTCAGCGCTGACCAGGTTCTTCTGGGAGTGTAGGATGAGATTACAATCTAAGACACAAGTTCCGTCAGATCCACAACCAACAGTCTTCTGATATGATCTAGCCCTGCCGCCTGGATCACAAGAAGGGTCAAGATGTACAATCTCGTTCACCAGCACTTCCCTTCGAAACAAGCGTACTATCTAGATCAGTAGTGCTCCCCTTGTGATCAAATGTAGCATCTAAACCTACGGCACTTCCCTTCAGTTAAGATGTAGGTCTCTCTACCATCTGAACAACCAGCAGTTCTTTCAGACAAAATTAGCTTGATCAACAACACTGCCATCCAAAAATGCACCATTTGGATCAGCAACATACCCCATAAAAATGATGCACCATCTATACCTTTCGTCAGCAGTGTCATTCGGATAGGATGTATGTGCAGCTTAGACAGTCCACCACGCATTGGACAGTAGCTCCATAGACCGGGCAGCTGTACATTGCTACCTAAACCGTCAGTCGACAATCCCTTCGGATAAGTTGTTCGACCTCGACTGACCGCCAGCAGTCCCCATCAGATAAGATTATCATTTAACCATCACTAATCACCTTGGATAAAATATACTATGAAAGCCACTGGCACTTCAGCTTGGATAATTAGATGTACACAGCTCTTGATAGTAGACCCCGTCAAATAAGTTATACTATGAGAACCCTCAATCGTCCTCTTCATATAAGATGTCGCATCTATCCCACCCTTCGCCAACTCGTCGACTCTTTAAAATAGTCATATCTATACAATAAAAGGAGCCGTACGTCCGTCCGTGCCACGGACTAGTAATATAAAGAGAACCGTGTGTCAGTCCGTCCATTCGTGCCACTAAGTAATAGTATAAAAGGCGCCGTGCGTATGCCCGTCCGTGCGGCTGGTAATAGTATAAAAGGAGCAGTGAGCCGTGGTTGTATCCGAGCCAATGGGTAGTAGTATTTTAGAAGCCGTGTGTGAGTGCGTGCGTCCGTACCACTGGCATCAATGATAGTGATATGATCTTAGAAATGGTACTGTGGAGACGGGTAAGGCGCAAGTACTGATTATAGTGTGACGCAATAATATTGCAGTAAACAGAACAGATTCGGGCAATTTATTACTGAAGATATTAAATTTTATTATGCCGAATTGTCTAGAGCACGGCCAAGAACCTATATTGGACAAAAACAATCAGCTATTGTAGAAACTTTAAAACATTGGTCTGGTCGATGGTTAAACACATGGAATGTTTAGGTATACTAGGTTTTCTTCTTCTTCAGCCAGTCAAGTAATGAAAATGCATATTGAACGACGTATATTTAACGACGGCAATATATATTACCCGTGGGGAAATGTGAGAAATAATTGCGAAATTTGCAAGGACTTAACTAATACCCTTTATAGCCAGAAGTATCAGCGCTGATGGCAAAATGTGGTGTGGAATCTCCTGCTCCTTGTACACAGCTGGACATTTGTTAAGAACCCCCAAGATAGAGTTAATAAACAGCCGTAATAATATTTCGATTTTCACGTTCTCATGAGTCTTAGTCCAATTATGATAAATGAGATACAATAAAGAAATATCAGGAGATGAATTCGGAGAACAATTCCTTCGGGAGAGAATTCGGCCAGCGTCTTGGTTCGTGTTGATCTGAACCTATCACTACAAACTATCCACTCGTGCAGAAAATGACAGGTAACCTGCTCCTAAATCAACAATTACCAATTTAGATATGAGAATGGCAAGGAATTATTGTCAGTCTTTCGCTTTCAATGCCTTACTATTAACCACCAGTCTGGCCTCATTGTCATATAAAGAAACTATATTATTCCCCTTCGCACAAGAAAGAATCCCCAAGCTCGTATTTGAAAAAGCAGAAAATGTCCAGTCTAATCGCAGATTATATTGGAGAGCATATATAAGAGGAAGAAAAATATCACAATTAACTCCGGAATAGCTCCAGTACACGTTTGATTGAATACTTCATAATTCGTTTTGAAAACATCAATGGGAAATTTGGATGCCAAATTGGAATTTCTTCAATATTTTTTTATCAAATGTGATTGTCCTTATTTGTCTAGCGGACCCGAGAGAAACAGGTATCATGTATAAATTACAGGGTCCCTGTTCGAACCTTCTATATGAAGGAGTTTCCACGAAATAAATTCATGTGCAATTGATTATCGAACAGCAAGAGTACCGTTCTTCTTCACCATGCAATTCTTCGCCATATCACAGGCTGGGCAGCCCAAGTACACGGACGATTACCAGCATGTTAACCCTACCTGGCCTTGGGGGCGGGGAGGGGACTTTCCGCCCCACTGTTGGTTTTTTGCTCTGTTACGTCAACAAAACGAAACAGAAAGATTTGTGAAGTCAAGGATTAACTATCAAATATGTATTTACAATACTAAAATCATATACAATTTAAGTAAGGTTAATACAACAAATAAACGTGTGAAATATAGCCTCACTGTTCAATGCTATACCGGTGTGCACTTTTCAGTCCTTGTTGACGCGCAAAAATCAGTCTTCTGTATAATGGTAATCCAACACTGCTCAGTTGTATACAGTCCCAGTAAATGTCCAATATCCGATAGCCTTCAACAAACAACATAGACTATGCAGCAGCCAACAGTCAATACACAGGACTAAACAATCGAGCTGTCCGAAATTACAGGCAAAGGTAAAATCCAGATAGTAACACAGTATAACAGACCCACATAAAGTTTGATTTCCCTGCTGAATGACTGATTGAGCGCTATTTATACTCTATGTGGCATTCCAGATCATTCCACCAATTCAAGAAGCTTCTAGAATACACAGCATTGCCGCATCATGTGACCTAGATACAATTTACAATAGTGTTCCAGAAAGCTCCAAGTGTCTGACCCACATAATACAAGGTTGCGTCAGCCTCATATTCCAGAAACATCCACAATGTCTAATAATAGACCACAACACCATGCCAGTCCCCCTCTTAAAACAAAAAAGGAAGTTTCAAACGTGGAACTTCCTTGACAATTCAAAACATTATGGCAAAAAAATCTATATTACAGCAGCAAAAATGTTGACAAACATATGTACATTATATGCGAACAATCAGCAATCAGCAATCAAATCGTCCTTGTCCTTAATATGTCTGATGTCAATATTGTATTCTTGTAACACCAAACTCCATCTCAACAATCTTTGATTTTTGTTTTTCATCTTACTTATGAAAACAAGTGGATTTTGATCACTGAATACAGTAATTGGCAATGGTGAGGAAGTAACATAAACATCAAAATGTTGTAAAGCCAATATCATTGCCAAACATACTTTCTCAATTGTGCAATAATTTCTCTGATGTTTATTAAATTTACGTGAAAATAACATATTGGGTGATCTACACCATCTATATCTTCTTGTATCAAAACGGCACCAGCAGCATCATTAAAATCTACAGCCAGTTTAAAAGCTGAATCAAAATCTGGTGCTGAAAGAACTGGCGCGCTCTTGAGTATGGCTTTCAGGTTTTCAAAAGCTGATTCACGCTCGTCGGTCCAAACATAACTTGCCCTTTCTCTTGAGAGTTGAGGCTCAGTAATATCTGAAAAAAAAATTCTGTAGTAACCAGCCATACCCAAGAAACGCATCAGTTCTCTCTTACATGTTGATCTTGGAAACAGTGAGATAGCACTAACCTTAGCATCTACAGGTTTTACCTGACCCTGACCTACAACATGACCCAATAATGTCACACGTGCATGTCCAATTTCACTCTTTCCAAGGTTGACTGTCAGCTTGGCGTCACTTAGTCGATTGAACAGTGCACGAATTCTCTGTAGATGATCTTCCCATGTATCGCTGTAGACAATGACGTCATCAATGTAGGTCTCACATCCTTCCAAATCAGAAGTCACACGGTTGATGAGACGCTGGAACGTGATCGGAGAATTTTTCATTCCAAATGGCATGACTGTACTGGAACAGACCCTCCGAAGTGACGAATGCTGATTCTCCTTCGCACGATCTGTCAGTGGAACTTGCCAAAATCCTTTCAGAAGATCAAACTTTGACACAAACTTGCATTTCCCACTTTATCAATGCAATCGTCAATGCGTGGAATAGGGAATGTGTCTGTTTTGGTCAATGTGCTCACCTTTCTGCATTCAGTACACATCCTGTAACTGCCATCTGGCTTAGAAACGAGGATACAAGGTGAGCTCCACTTACTATTACTTGGTTCAATAAAGTCATTGTTCGAAGTTCTTCCTGACGCGCTGGTTCAAGATGACACAACTTGGAATCCAAATTAAGTAGAATGTCAGAGATCTGTAATTTCGCCGCGGTCATGGGCTCTTCACAAGTTTCATTATTATCAGGATCAGAACTAAATACACTTACAGGGTGTACAGTACTGTTACTGCTATCTCTGTCTATGTAATCACCTGGAAAAAGTTACGCACCCCCTAATTTAATGAATAATTACACACCAATGTTGAGGTTTAGTCTGTATCTGGTGGTAGGTATGATAATAATGATGATCCAACAAATGGTGGCGAACGTCCTTCATGGAAAGTGACACGAAAAAATATCATGGGAAGCATGTGGAAAAGGGAACCCACAAATTTTCCAAAATGCAGTTTGTGCACACCCCATATTTCGGTATTTAATGTGCATGAGTTGCAATATTCAATCATTATCTGTTACCATGGCACGAAGAAGGATATCAGATGCACAGAGATGGCAAATTATTGGTATGCATTCAACCGATATGTCCTTTAAAGCAACTCAATATCCACTACACAGTTATCAGCCGTCTGGTGAGGAAACACAGGCAAACAATGAGGTGAAGGACCGCCCACGTTCCGGACGACCCCGGGTGCCATCACAACGTGAAGACAGGGCACTTCTGATGCTAATTCGACGAGATCCGTTGGCCACAAGTACTGTTCTGAAGAACCTTTGGTTACCAAATCGCCGTTTCTCCAGAACAGTCAGGAATCGCCTAAGAAGTGCTAAGTATCGGTCCAGAAGGGTCATCAAACGTCCTCTCCTGAGTGATCATCACCAATGAGTACGTTTGGCTTGGTGTATAGCACGACACCGCTGAAATCTGAGGAGTCGGCGAAGAATTCTTTGGTCGGGTTAAAGCCTGTTCCCTCTTTATGTAACCGATGGACGCGTCAGAGTTTGGAGGCAGCCGAATACAGCCTATACATCAAGAGACATCAAACCGACAGTTGCCTTTGGTGGGGGTTCAGAAATGGTGTGGGGCTGTGTCTCTCATGACTGGAAGCTTGACATGATAACAATACGTGGGAATCTGAATGGCGATCAGTACATCCGGGATGTCCTTGCCCCAGTTGTTGTCCCCCATTTTGATAACCATCCTCTTGCTACCAGACCTGTGTTTATGAATGACAACGCTAGACCGCACCGTTCTCGTGCAGTGACAGCATTCATTCAGAATAATGCAGTGACTCATCTTCCTTGGCCCGCCATGAGTCCTGATCTGAATCCTCTGGAGCACATTTGGGACATTCTTTGGCGTACAAGCACGTGAACCTCCAGTACAAAATCTGGAAGCAGCTTTGCACCAGGAATGGCGACAGTTTCCTATGCAACGGATACGGCGATTGACTGGGGGGGGGGGATGCGATGCCGGGTAGAGGCAGCTATCCAAGCACGCGCAGAATACACCAGATATTGAATTGGAAAACTTTCCCTTGCTACAAATGACTTTTTATCCATTCATATCCGAACCATGTTGCCTGGTTGACTCTCCAGCTCCATACTTGTAACGGGTATCATTTTGAGGTCAAACGGTTACTTTTTGGTACACCAGTGCCATCATTAAAATGGTAAAGAAAACTGCCATTATTGTGTTTTCTTGTGCCCAGAAGATGACCTTACATGATAGCATGCAGTTTTACAAACGTACTGTGCGTGTACACCTCTGATATGGACCAATACATATACCTTTGTAAATGTTCATGGGGGTGCTTAACTTTTTCCCAGATGTATGTAACTTTAACATATTTACATGACATAACTGTTTGTGTTTACGCCGGTCAGGAGTGTGAATTATATAATTAAGGTCACTTAATTTCTGTTCAATGACATAAGGACCATAATATCTAGCCTTAAGTGGATTACCAGGAATAGGCAGAAAAGCCAGTACCTTCTCACCAGGTTTGAAACTTCGCTCAAGGGCATGTTTATCATATTTTCATACATTTTTGTGCTGACTTTAAATTTGACATGGCCAAATCGTATACTTTATTCAACCTGGTGCGAAAGTCCGACACATATTGTAAGAGACTACATGAGTCAAGATCACTGTCTAGGAACTTTTCCTTTAGCAGTTTAAGTGGTCCTCTATCTGTATGACCAAAGACTAATTCAAATGAACTGAAGCCCAAAGACTCTTGAACAGACTCTCTAACAGCAAACAATAACAATGTATGCCTTCATCCTAGTCTTTCTCAGTGTCAAAACAATAAGTTCTAATCATGTTCTGTAATGTCTGGTGGAATCTTTCCAATGCGCCTTGGCTTTCTGGGTGGTATGCAGATGATTTGTACTGCTTTATTCCCAATACATGCATGACTTGTTAAAAAATTCCTGACATGAAATTAGATCCCTGATCACACTGAACGGACTGGGGTATGCCGACAAGTGTGGAAAACTTAACTAAGGCCTTAACAATAGTTTTTGCCTTAATATTCCGTAAAGGAATGGCCTCAGGGAACCTGGTTGAAGCACACATGACTGTTAACATGTATTGATTGCCTGACTTTGTTTTTGGTAATGGCCCAACACAATCTATAATCACCCTACTAAATGCTTCCTCAAATGCAGGGATTGGCTGTAGAGGGGCCTTTGGTATGGTTTGGTTTGGTTTTCCTACCATTTGACATGTGTGGCATGACCTACAAACTTCCGTAACATGTTTCTTTAAATTTGGCCAATAGAAATGATTTAGAATTTTGTCATATGTTTTGTTAACGCCTAAATGGCCTGAAAGAGGTGTTTCATGGGCTAGTCTAAGAATATCTGAACGATATGAATTTGGTAGTACAATCTGATACTTAACTGCTCAATCATCATCAGGTGACACATCTGGCGGTCGCCATTTGCGCATAAAAACACCATTCTTACAAAAGTAGCACACATGCTCTTGAGTTACATCGCACTCATCTACTGCCCTGTCAAACAACTTGGAAATGTCCCTGTCACTATGCTGTTCATTAATCATCCGTGATTTTGAAATTGTGTCATTAGAACATTCCAATTTGCTATCAAAATGTGGCTTATCAGCCTCATCATTCAAATACATGAAAGTGTCGGCCAAACAAACGTCATCGATGACGTCATCTTTAAGAGACTTTTCAGGCTCCTCAGCCAATTTACTCATGGCTTTAGTAACTGCACAAGCAGGATAAAAACTTTGAATTTCGTCTTCAACTGGATCAAGGATCTGATCCAAACAAGGCTTGTCAGTTACAATCGTGTTAACCCCGACCTATCTCCCGCAAGATCATTTCCAAGAAGTAATTGAACACCCTCAAAAGGTAAACTACCTTTAATATCCACCGTAACAGGCCCAGAAATCAAGTCGGAAGATAGATGAACGTTATGGAGCGGAACGGGTGTATAATTTACAGAATCTACCCATTTAATCAGGCCATTAATGCCTGCAGATGAAGAGTCAGAAAACGGCAAAGTATCTGCCAACAAAAGAGACTGGGACGCGCCCGTGTCTCGCAAAATCTCCACAGGAGTAGCATTAGACAAATCACTTGAAAGTGACACAAAACCATTGTGGATAAATGGTTCAAAAATCTCCATAACAGGATTTGAAAAACTGTCAACCTTATCCTTGATAGAACTAATAGGAATAGTGTCCCTGGCCATCTTAACGTCATATACACTATGAACGTCACTTACCTGCTTGGATATAGATCTTGAAGTGAGGAAACCATTGGGCTTTTGAAAGGCTTGATCTTGTTGTTTTCTTTTCAATTTCAAACAATTAGCCATTAAATGACCGTCCTTCTTACAGTTATTGCAAACGGGAGATTTATTTTGAGTGTTAAAATTGGGTGAGTGAGACTTTATGTTTGACCTTTGACCTTTGTAATTGAGGTTAACAGTTTTAGGCCAGGAGAAAGAACCGGGTTTGTTACCTGAGAGACTAGACTGGAATGAATATGGCTTAACCGCATTGACAAATGATAATTTGTGTGTCAGAGCATATTCGTCAGCAAAACGTACTGCCTGATCTAAAGTGTTGGCATTCTTTTCATCAAGAAATGTTCTAATATCACCATGTATACACCTTTTAAATTCCTCTACCAGCATAAGCTGTCTAAGGCTTTCAAATTGGTTGTCAATTTTAAACGACGCAAACCACACGAACAAATTCTACATGAGTCTGAGAGTTTCCCTTTTCACAACTACGAACCTTTTGTCTATAGGCTTCAGGAACTAATTCATAGCCTTTAATTAAGGAATACATCCTTCACTATATCATAATCTGATGCTTGCTCTACCGTCAATTGAGTGTAAATGTCCCTTGCTTTTCCGCTCAAAACACTTTGAAGAAGTAAACTCCAATTTTCTTTTGGCCAATTTTTTCTCAAAATGGAGAAAATATTTATCAACTTCTTTTTCCTGAGATGGTGGGGCGAGACGTATTTGACGAGCCGCAACAAATTTTGATTGTGATTGTATGTGTGGTGTATGTGCAGGAGGACTTTTTTGCGACTGTAATTCCATATGCTTCATTTCTAACTGAAACTGTCTTTCTTTCTCTTTCTCTCTTTCTTCTTTTTCTAACCTTTCTCTCTCTAATTCTTTGTCTTTTTCTATCTCTAATTTGTCTCTCTCTAACTCTAATTTCTTCAATTCCAGCTAATGTTGCAATTCTAATTTTCTTATTTCTAAATCATCAGGTTTTTTTCAGTTAAATCAAAATCACTTTCATCCCAAAGTTGTTTGCTAACAAAATGCTTAATAATGAGCTTCTCAATTTCTTGCTTTCTCCGATGTTTTACCTTTAATTTGTAGCAATTTACACAGCGCGAACAAATCCTCTTTGCGTAGTTCGTTAAATTCCTCCTGACTAGGCTCTAAGGCAAACTGTGCTGGGTCAAATGCCATGCTGATAGTGTACTCCCTGACTTCACAATTTTAGACAGTGTTGTAAAGCTGTATCAATTTAGAACTATGTGGCAAAGCTGCCAGCTGATCAATAATGTAAACAAACTCTCGGACGCCAGGCCCCCGATTTCTGGTACCTGCCCCCCCCCCCCCGGGAGGATTAAAGTATTTTCAAATAACATTAAGACTTTCAAACTAACAATGCACAGACATCACCATTATGTTCTGATCTTGGTCAATCGCCTAATATTATGAAACCCGGAATAAGAATCCATTTTACAAACGTAAGTAAAGCTATGATACACAAGGTAAATGAATTGCAAACCTATGCTCATTATGACAGGCAAATTACTCAGATGTTGAAAGGCATAGGTAAATCCGCTTTCCTAGCTGCGCAAAAAGTTTAAAATATCCAAGGTTTTGAGAACGTAACGTTACTATCATTACTTCATGGTCCAGACAGAACGAGAGAGGCATAGGAATGCGAGTGAATGTTTGCGATTCATTCAATCAATCAAATTTTGAATCTGTGACCTCCCATCCTAAATAGGATGATGTAGGTCAGGCCATTGAGTTTGCTTTAGAAAAAAAACAATTAAAATTTAAACCGTACTTGGTAATAAACATGCAGCTTCGCAAAAAGATCGAGCCCTTTAGGGTGGCACATCATTTGAGGTTGCACGTAATTGGCAATGCGCATCATTTAAAATAACAATACATTTATTAAAAAATATGATTTCTATGGCAGTGATGTTGAGGTTGGATTGAAGGAGGAACTATATTATAACTTCAAATAAAGATTACATTTCTTTTGAAAGTAAGCTTATACATCTCATTGCGTAGATCTGATGAATACATGTAAGTTTGGAACAATAGGTGTGCAATTTGGAGCGCGTTCTTCAATGTTCCTGGTGTAAATTTGTATGATGATAGCTAGGTGAACAAAAAATCCCTTTTTTGACAAAGCTATTAACAACGCAATAGTTGGAGTAAAGCTATCATTTTCAGTATGCGATGAGGCACCAGCACTGTGATAAAACATCACATTTGTATGCAAATAAAAGAATATAATGGCAACTGTGTCCAATCATACTGTAATGCTACATAATCATGTGCGCTGATAAAGACTGGGACATCACAAACTGATTAAAACTCAGTTTTAATTAATATATTAAGTTAAATGTGTGGACACAGATATGGTTCGTACAAAAGCTTCAGGGTAAACCAGAATTTGATAGCAAAATTAAAGGAAATGGTGTCCTTAATTTAAGACGATACGAAATTATGAACTAACAGGGGTTCGGTACTGCGGGATTCCCCCGCCGGTTATTTTGATATTCTACTTCTGAAATAAAATAATGTCATCAAACTATTAGTAAATACATGTTCTATAAAGGAATATACCCTAGGTGATTTGGTATGTATGCCTGTGTATACAATGTATCATATATAAGAGATATAAAATTAGAAATTGAAATATGATTGATTAAGTGTAGCATGATGTAAGCTCCAGGAAAATGTAGCATATGGGGTCGGGAGAAGGTTCGTTTAGGAGATGGATGGTGGGGCATGGTGCCCCGAGGATGGGACATGCTTCCATGGGTAGCGCATGTGTTGAATAAGTGTAGGATCATGTAAGCTGCGGGAAAATATGATGGCATGGGATCGGGCGAAGCTTAGTTTAGAAGATATAGAGTGGGGCTCGGAGCCCCAGAGGTGGGGACATGCTCCCGTGGGGTAGTGGATGGGTTGAATAAGTGTACAGCATAATCTGAGCTCCCAAACTACATGTATATGAGGGTATGGTGTTGGGAAAAGCTTAGGCTAGGAGATATAGGGTGGGGGTTCGGTGCCCCAGGGATGGGGACATGCTCCGAAACTTTAACATTTACTTGGTCCTCGGGTCCCAGGGGTGAGGGCGCATGCTCCCCGAGGGTAGTAGATGGGTTCAATAAGTGTAGCCAGATGTAAGTATTTAGAATATATGAAAGTTCGGGGGGTCGGGCTGGCCTTAGTTTAGGAGACATAGGTGAGACTGAGAAGCTGTGGACAAGAAAATCTTCAAAGTCCAAAACTTTAACATTTACTTGAACCTGCGGATAGACAGACAGATAGACAGACAGGCGAACATCATTTTGGCACCTATATCGAGCTTTCCGCAGCTAAGGATAAAAATAAATTCTTTACGTGTTGTCTTAAAATAAATACTATACCGTGCTTGTATCCGTGCCAATAGGTAGAGTGCATGAGTGCGCGAGTCTGTGCTACAGGCAGCAATAATCGTGATATGATCTGGAAATGGTGCTTGTACTGATTATAGTGTGACGCACTAACATCAGCTTTGTGGGTAAACATTAATTCTTTCCTCCCTGGAATTCAATTTCATCTCAGTTTTACCATGTTAGATGAACAGATTCGGGCAATTCATTACTGAAAATATTAAATTATATTATGCTGAATTGTCTGGAGCACGGTCAGGAACCCATATTGGACAACAACACTCAGCTATTGCTTGAATCTTCAGGCATACTAGGTTTTCTTCTTCTTCAGCCAGTCCAGTAATGAAAATGCATATTTAAAGACGGATATTTAACGACGGAAAGTGTGAGAAATAATTGCAAAATGTGCAAGGAATTAAGTAATAGCTTTTATAGCCAGAAGCATCAACGCAGATGACAAAATGTGGTTTGGAACCTCCTGCTCCCTGCACATAGTTGGACATTTAGTATGAACCCCCAAGATAGAGTTAATAAACAGCGCTAATAATATTTCGATTTTCACGTTCTCAAGA
The DNA here is from genome assembly GCA_036873755.1 of Hanleya hanleyi. Taxonomy (NCBI): domain Eukaryota; kingdom Metazoa; phylum Mollusca; class Polyplacophora; order Lepidopleurida; family Hanleyidae; genus Hanleya; species Hanleya hanleyi. The sequence continues at coordinate 81,577 of JAVTVY010021545.1, read as the reverse complement.
GACTTATTCCAATCATGATAAATGAGATACAATAAAGAAATATCAGGAGATGAATTCGGAGAACAATTCCTTCGGGAGAGAATTCGGCCAGCGTCTTGGTTCGTGTTGATCTGAACCTTTCACTACAAACTATCCACTCGTGCAGAAAATGACAGGTAACCTGCTCCTAAATCAACAATTATCAATCTAGATATGGGAATGGTAAGGAATTAAAATGTCAGTCTTTCGCTTGCAACGCCTTTCTATTAACCACCCGTCACCTCATTTTCATATAAAGAAAATATATTCTTCCCCTTTGATGTCTAATTCTTACGATAAAAAAATTCCCAAGCTCGTATTTGAAAAAAATATAAATCTTCATGTCCATGGCCAGTCTAATCGCAGATTATATCGTACAGCATATACAAGAGGGAGAAAAATATCCCCATTACCCCCGGTATAGCTACGATACACGTTTAATTGAATACTTCGTAATTCATTCTGAAAACACCAATGCACAATTTGGATGCCAAATTGGAATTTCTTCAATATTGTATTATTCAATGTGGTGGTCTTCATTTGTTTAGCGCACTCTCGAAAACAGGTATCTTGTGTGAATTATAGGGTCCCTGCTCGAACCTTGTATATGAAGGACAGTTTCCACGAAATTTATTAATGTGATATTGATTCTTGAACAATAAGTTCTTTGCACGATGCAATTCTTCGCCATATTCCCGACTAGATTCGATATATAGACACACGGACTAATGCCAGCATGTTAACCCTACCTGGTTTGGGGGGCACTCCCCCCCTCCCAACCTCCGTTGGTTTTTTGCTCCTATCTCCGCAAACACTTGAGAGCTGAAGACTGTAGTTTATCATATCAGGGTCATTTTGAACTTTGAACCTATTTTCATAAACCCCCATGCAGAGGATCATGCATAGGTAATTCAAAATGACGACCTTGTGTTTTCGTCATTTTTCTTCAAAATCTCTGATTTTCTGCGATAAAGAGTTGGCAAAAGCTATCTTATTTCAGATCAGATTGACTAATTTATGAAGCTGTTTTGCAAAGGAAACACAATCAAAAAATTCGAGAAAAAAAAACTGACCGAAAAATCGTCCAGAAATGTATTTATCGGAAATGACGTCTCTGTGACGTCATAATGGCGGCCATCTTGGATTTTTTTTTTTACATTTTCTATAGAATTTGATCCCAAGATATAATGTGGTGAGTTTCAGCATTCTAGCCTTAAGGATAACGAAACTATATAAAGAGGGCCATCCCCTAGGCTGTGGTACAACCCCAAATCGCCCATGCCAAATAGGAATAATGCAATGAAGTAATAAACGCCACGACACAGTGATTAAACTGACAAGGCGACGTTTAATCGCCGAATGAAATTAAAGTATTTTTAAATAATATTACGACACCCTTCAAACTATCAATACACAGACAGCACCATTATGTTGTGCTCTTGATCAATCGCCTAATGTCTAATATTATGAAAACCGGAGTAAAAATCTATTTCAGTCGCGTAAGAAGATAATCAGTTACAGAATGACTGTCTGACTGTAGATAGTAGGTTGTTAACCTTAATTTTTCGGCAAATTTAATAATTCCACCTATCAATGACATATGGTCGTGCATTACCAGAGGTACAATGTGACGTGAAGTAGGGCCCCCTGTCCACCAATTCTGTATTTTCGTTCAACGCCTTATTACGTCTTACTTCAGATCGGCTAAAGCAACTGGTAACATAATACCAAAACAATGAAACACAAGGTAAATGGATTGCCAACCTATGCTCAATACGACAGGCAAATTACTCAAATGGTGAAAGGTATATGCAAATCTGCTTTTCTAGCTCTACAAAAGGTTTAAAATAGCCAAGGTTTTGAGAACATAACGTTACTATCATCACCTCATGGTCCAGACAGAACGAGAGAGGCATGGGAATGCGAGTGAATGTTGTTAGATCGGGATTAGCGAGTGCAAACAGTTTTCGGCTTTATACCGGTAGTCGGTTGGTTGGTGGCCAAAGTCAGATATTGGTTATATTATAATATAAACGCTGGTTTCAGTCAAATGGTGACTATTGTGTCTCGAGTGATACAGATACTGTAAGTTATATAGTCATTATGTTGTATTCCAGGCCATGAAGATCTCACGGTGAAACATATTCTTATCGAATACATAGATTTTAAGATTGTAAGAGATGCTTTTTATCGAGCGACTACTTTGGAAGATCTTTTTAGTCGGGTGAGGGAGGATTGCATCTTGGGTTATTTGAGAGAAATCGGTTTGTTACATAAGTTTTAATGTGTGTATGTTTTAATGCGTTGGATTACTAAGTTAGTGATTTGAGTACTTAGAATTTTGTTTGATCGTCGCTATATAGCTGAAATGTTGTTGAACGCGAGACATTAAACCTTAATTCTCTCTCTCTGTCTGAAGTGTTTATATTAGTGGCTATTTATATGGTGACCAAATGATAACCAGCAGAAAGAGATAGTTTTGACAAATGCCTATATGGCATAATAGTTACGTACATAAAGTTGGTGGCTATAAGAGTGTAAAAGTGGGAATAGTCAAAAGATTGTGGCAAATTAGAGAGTGGGTATCCGGTATAGTCATATAAAGGCTAGAGATGAACGAACAGTTACCAAGTTGATTTTTCTTCCGATGGTAGCCAGTTAGAGACTTTGCTATGGTGAGATGGTGGTTGTGCAAATTCCTGGATTGCCAAATTTCTTGGAGCAATCTTATAACCTAGCGATATCTGACGTAATTTCAGCGGCACCGCTTTGGAGTTAACGATTATAGATGGCTCCGACTCACGGGAAAGTCGCTTTGGTCTCACATGCGGCGAGACACGACTCTCTTTGAGAATGCGCAAGCCACATTTGAATAGTCCAATCACGTGATTTAAAACTGGTGAATATGTTCGATGCACTCGAATTTCTTTAAAAATCTATTACTATCTACTATCTACAATGTAGGTTCATCGATCGTAATATGTATAATTCATTAATGTCTAATTAGGTACATCGATCACATAATATCAATAATGTGTATATGCTTCAATGGATCACAGAAACAAAAATGGCCAAACTATAGTCTATAATTCACGTCGACTGTCTCGTATTGCATTCAGATCCCGTCAGTCGAGCCATTATCTCTAAATATATGGTTATCTTATCTTATACGTATCGGAGATCAGTCACTCTGTCAAAAATCTACTTATTTACGTTGTCAAAGTAAGCCGGCCCTATCCTATCGGCATAAAAATAACAAATGTTGAAAGCGGAGAACCCTTGATTCGAGGTCATTTGTCAAAATATTCTATCAAAACGTTACGTTCAAAAACTAATATAGATCAACGTGTATGGGCATCATTTCACTTAACATCACCATTTACATATTAAGAAAGAAAAATTCTACAAATCCTCTTCTGATTTGTGTTCTCCAGACATGGCCCTGATGGTCACGGACGGGCCTGACATAACACAAATTACGAACACTTAAAATAAGGAATAAGACCACGTTCCAAAGGACAACACTTCAGGAAAAAGAACGTCAAGATACAGAATATCAATCCCGAAACGGACAGACCCTGACGCGATACGCAAAAGATCCAAATGACTGCCTACTGTTCAACAAGAACATGATTTCACAAATTATCTTTGATTTTCAAGCAAAATTGGACGACGACTTCTCACGGGCACACACTCCAAGCACTCATACATGACCACAGTTCCGGAGACGTGCTGTAGTTCTGTTAGTTGTTGCTCTGGGCGGCATTGTGTGTACGAGAGACGTACAAAGACAAAGGAATCGACCACCTCATTACAATAATCTTAACATATTATTTTCCTGTAGAAACTGACTGACTAAAATAGGTCGACAAATATTCTTCACTTTATCCGTTTTTATAATATATCTCTTTGATCTCCTTTTGTTATTTATATTTAAATACATGTATACCGGTAGCGTTTTTTAAAGACAAGATTAACAAAGAAATGTGTTGCGAATATAATTGAAGCGATGTGTTGATGGGCCGCCAAATCCCTAAATCTACAACATTATCAAAGATATTCATAAGTCCTTTAACGTTTTGGAATCCATCATTACAAGATCGGACGCAATGAACCTATGAGTGCCTAAATGCCGTCTTTTGTCATATCCGGGTAAATATTGGGTGGCAGAATCATAGGCTGCAGTATACCACAATGTTGGATTATGCCACAAAACCACGACGATTTAGCAAAACCCTAGTAAACATGGAATGAGCGGTTAACAGTTTTCAATGACGTTCAGAAGGCGACAGGATGATGTCCCTGTTGTCAAGATTATCCGTAGATTCCTTTCATTCCAGGCGGTCTGATTTAACCCTACCTGGCCCGGGAGGGAGGGGGTGGGGCAAACTGGCTATCTCCGGAACACGACAAAAAATGGAGAGCTGAAACTCCGTGACTTTAAAGTTTATCATATTGGGGTCATTTTGAGCCTATTTGCATAACCCCCCGAGCAGAGAATCCTGGGTAAATTCAAGAAGGCGTCCATGCGGGGTACCAGAAAAGTGATGTTTTCGTCATATTTCTTCAAAATTTCTGCTTTTTCGCGATGAAAAAGTGGGCAAAAACTATTTTATTTCACATCACATTACTATTTACTAATTTATCATGCAGTTTTTGCGGAGAAATAGCATAAATAAAAAAATCGGAAAATCTCACCGAAAAATCGACCAAAAAATGCCTTTTTGAAAATGACGTCACTGTGACGTCATCAAAGCGATCATTTTGGATTTTTTTACATTTTCTGGTAGAGCTTGATCCAAGGGTATAGCGTATTAAGTTTCAGCCTCCTAGCTCAAGGGTGAAGAAAAATAATTAAGGGGGGGAGGGGGCCATTTTGCCCCCCCCCCTCCAAGGCCTGGACAGGTCTCAAAAAGCCCAGTGCAGACAGGGTTAAATAAAACGGGTAACAGTAAACAGTTATCATGTATACAAGTATTTTATTACTGGAATATATGATAATACACGCATTGATCTTCAGCTTTCAGTTGTAAGAATTTATGGTGTTTAATCTGCATAGTACATTTCTGAACAAGCATATTACACATGATAAATGGAGATATTTAATATTCTATCTGCAGTAGTTTGCATCAAAGCACAAAATAACTTCTATCTTCAGTAACGTATGCAATGAAAGTGGAAAATGCACGGATCAGAATACGTTACGAGAGGAACCAACGCTTATTATTTAAAAAAAAATTGAAACTCTTGGAACGAAGAACAAGATATTATTATGAGGTGACAGTTTGGTTCGTGGATATTTGACTAGATGTATGCAAATTTGAATACGCAACATAAAATGTCGATACAGATTTAAAATACTTGTACCAAAAATACTGGTAGGATACAGGAAATGGTGAAACAATTCACTCTCGCTTTCTCACAGAAATGTCAGCCAGCGTCGGGGATTTTCAATTAATATTTTGTCGATCGTAGTTTGTGATATTCCCCTCTGTTTCATCATAGGCACAATATTCAGCAGTATGTGACAGAACCCGTGTCCACCGTAGTTCTCCTGTAATCAATCAAACATAATGAATATACATGAATACAGGTATGTTTTTGGATGTATAATCGGTGTCAATCCCGAACTGTTTGTCAAAGTAGCGATCAGACCAGAGCTAACAAGCATATGTTAGAGCAAAGACATTATAACCCGACCATGCTGCAAACTTTCCGTCACAAATCCGCGCAAATTATGCATTTGATTTCATTGTGTATTTGATGATAGAAATACAGACAGAATCGCAAATTTTGCTATATACCGATGCATTATTACTGGCATGCATGAAGCATACGGTATGCTGTATAAAAGCAAGCTAATCAGAGAACGAAAACTCTCACCCTTGACGCATAGTGTACCTCATATCGTATTTCCTCCTCAAACGGACTGCGTTTTTTGCGGCTCGAAAGGAATGCAACATTAAATCTGTCATGCCTGCGGGCTATTATAACCACGCCCCCACACACACCCAACTTTCTTTCGACAAAAAATTAAGAGCCGACACTCCGTGACTTTGAGATTATCATACTGGAGTCAGTTTGATCTGATTTACATATCCCTCCGAGCAGAGTACCATGGATAAATTCAAAATGGCGGCCAGCTGGAGGTACCAGAAAAGTGGTTTTCGTCAATTTTCCTTCAAATGGGAAAAAACTATTTTCTTCCACGTCAGACTAGAAATTACATCAATGAACAATTCGAAAAATCTGAACAAAAAATCGACCAAAGATTTTTTTTTCAGTGACGATTCTGTGACGTCAACAAAGCGGCCATGCTGAATTATTTTACATTTTCTGGTAGAGCTTGGTCCAGGGGTTTAGTGTGGTTAGTCTCATCTCCCCAGCGCAAAGGGTAGGAAAAATAACTGGGAGGTGGGAGCGAAATTCACAAGCCTGTAGTGGGTGACTCACCAGTTTGTAGAGTATGAGACAGTACCAACAATAATTCACAAGCCTGCGGTGGGTGACTCGCCAGTTTGCGGAGTGTATGACAGTACCAAAGTAATTCACAAGCATGTGGAGGGTGATTCACCAGCTTGTAGATTCCGTGACAGTACCAACAATAATTCGCCTTCAATGCGTTCTCACCATTTTGTAGAGTGTGTGACAGCATCGAGCATAATTCACAAGCCTGTAGTGTGTGACTCACCAGTCTATGGAGTGTGTGACAATCATGGGCCATCAGTACTTGATCCCCAAATCCTTCGTCCATCAGAAACTTGATTGTCTGGATCCGTTCACCATCATTGGGCATGAAGACCTTCTCATTGAACTGGTAATAAGGCACATCGACTCCAAACATGTCGTACTCACAATAGATCCCAGTCTTCGCCAGCTCTCTCAACTTATCCCGGCTAAATATTGTTCCTTGAATAATAAATGATAAATTGATGTCCATTTAACAACATGCATAAATTGATCAAGTTAATGTCCACCATACAAATATGAAATTTATTCCAAAAAAAATGCGATTGCATATTCTGGACATTTTCGTGTCGGTGATAGAAAAATTAAACGAGGGGTGTAGTGTTTTATTGTTCATAAATATGTTAGTCCAAATAATACGAATCCCTGCATTATGTAATTATGTAACACTCACTGTCAAGATGTGACATAACTGTTTTGTCCACCTTTCCGCCCGCCTCTTGAATGATCCGCGCGATCTCCATAGGACCGTCTTCATCTCGGCCGGGGTGAATTATAACAGGGCAACCTAATGAGGACTGAACCTGGGCTCCTGCCTGAAGTACTCGCCTCTCTGTATCTATAACACAACAGACTACTTATGGTAAAATGTACACATGTGCGACAAAATCTCCATTTCGTTATTGAGGCCACATGTTTCTTTCCATAGGGAAAGAGCAGCCTTTACACCACATTCAGTTAAATGTACCATATGTATTCCATGTGTATCCGATACTCTGAAATGTTTTTGTTTAGACCTCAAATGTTCAGCATATCGTATCTTGCATTCTTTATATTAGAACGTTACAGTAGATCATGTTGGCTTCGTACGTAGAAGGAGCATTACATTGATTTTGGCTCATTTCTAAAGATCACATCAATTTGTTATACACATGTTGATGGAATCCTGTGAATTTGTCCGTCAACAGAAAAAGATATATGACATTTCGTATACACAAATATATGAGCTTCTGTATGTATAGCATGTATTCATTACTTCGTGATCAGCTGATTCATCCATGTGCCACTATTTGCACTATGTGCAGTTGAAGGTTATGAGCAGTATGATACATTGCGTTTTACGTGATGGAAAAACTGCATCATAGTTCAAGTTAATCCTTGGTCAATACTGTCTAGCCTCGCTGGCAGCGGGCGGTGCACCGACACTTGGCTGGCCGCTTGAGCTCCGGTTCGTCAATTCGAGCGATTTCCTATGTCTTTAACCAAGAATATAATTTTAATCGATGATAACTGGTATATTGCCGACCTGAGATTACCATGGATATCATAAATGTAAGCTTGTTGGTCCTTTCTTGGAAGGTTGGGAATATAAAATCCATATTATCATATTTACACCAGCTACCAATGTTGCAAAACCCGCTCCATGTTATACACATAGGGGAGATATCAAGGGAACAAACCGAAGCTCACGGTGGCCCACGTGCTGTGCACCAGTGTCACCGACACTGGGGCAAGACAGCATTGTTCAAGGATTAATGTGGGATATCCCCATTATTTAGTACCAGTTAGCGGCCATGAACAGCCCAGTTCACCAATGACACCACATTTTATGTCTGTTCCGTCTGTCCCCTCCGTCAGCTCTTTGATCATAGCCTCTCCTAACTGTTCCACGGTCATCTGATGTACAGATTCACTGAGAGAAGCATCCAGGTAAAACCCTGAATATAATGACAAAGAAATGTAACTGTTCTAAGGTCATCTGATGTAGACTCATTGAGGGAGGCCTGAGGAGAGGGGCGAAAATGGCCCCCCTACCAAACTTTCTGCGCTATCTCCGGAACGACAAAAAATAGAGAGCTGAATCTCCATGACTTTATAGTTTATCATATTGGGGTCATTTTGAGCCTATTTGCATGACCCCCCGAGAAGAGGATCATGGGTAAATTCAAGATGGCGGCCATGTGGGGTCCCAGAAAAGAGATGTTCTTGACATATTTCTTCAAAATTTCTGCTTTTCTTCGATGAAAAGTGGCCTAAAACTATTTTATTTCACATCACATTAATATTTACTAATTTATCAGGCTGTCTTTACGGAGAAATTGCATAAATAAAAAATTCGAAAAATCTGACCGAAAAATCGACCAAACAAGGCCATTTTTGAAAATGACGTCACTGTGACGTCATCAAAGCGGCCATCTTGGACTTTTTTACATTTTCTGGTAGAGCTTGACCCAATGGTATAGTGTGGTAAGTTTCAGCTCCCTAGCTCAAGGGGTAAGAAAAAATAATTAGGGCCCCCCCCCAGGCCACGACAGGTCCCAAAAGCCCAGGCCAGATAGGGTTAAAAACACTACATAATGAAGTTGAAGTATCTCAAAACTCTCTCATCACAGCCGCACCCAACTGTACTACGGTCATCTGATGCACGGTCACTGACTTAAGCGCCGGGGTATAAACTCAACATGCTCAGTGGCTTCTCCAAATGTGTTGGTTCATCGTCAGCATTTAAATATTGCTTTGTGTTAGAAAAGATACTGCCAGAATGTTTTCAAACGTTTCAATAGTCTAATATTGGCATTAGTATAGGGAAAATGATAAAAGCGAAATGAAATATTCTGCTCTTAGCCATCTTTGGTCGAATATCCATGGCTTAGAAGAACAGTAGGCCTCCTTATCGTATAACTGAATCTAAGTTGAACGTTGGCATTTCTATATCATACAATCTATACATTGTTTTCCAACCACTTTCGATGATTTTGTATGTATGCATGAATATCTACAGTTGTACACATACCATTAAATCAGGAAAGAATTGGGTATGCCCATAATACTGGCCTGGGGGAGGGTGTGGGGGGGGGAGAGGAATGGCCCCGCTACCAAACTTTCTTCGCTATCTCCGGAACGACAAAAAATGGAGAGCTGAAACTCCTTGACGTTTAGTTTATTATATTGGGGTCATTTTGAGACTATTTGCATAATCCCCAAAGTAAATTCAAGATGGCGACCACGTGGGGTACCAGAAAAGTGATGTTTTTGTCATATTTCTTCAAAATTTCTGCTTTTCCGCAATGAAAGGTGGGCACAAACTATTTTATTTCACATCACATTAATATTTACTAATTTGTCATGCAGCTTTTGCGGAGAAACGGAAAATCAGAACGAAAAATCGATCAAAAAATGCCTTTGAAAATGACGTCACTGTGACGTCATCAAAGCGACCATTTCGGATTTTTTTTTTACATTTTCTGGTAGCTCAAGGGGTAGGAAAAATAATTAAGAGGGGGCATTTCGCCCCCCCCCCCTTCCCCGGGCAGGATATGTCCCAAAAAGCCCAGGCCAGATAGGGTTAACCCTACCGGGCCTGGGGGACATCATACCTTCTACTCTATCTCCGGAACGACAAAACATTGAGAGCTGACACTCCGTGACATTTTCGTTTATCATATTGTGGTCATGTTGAGCCTATTTGCATAACCCCATGAGCAGAGGATCATAGATGAATTCAATTGGCTATCACGTCGGTAAAGTTATGTTTCCTCGTTTTTCTTCAAAATTCCTGCTTTTCTGCGAGGAAAAGTGGGCAAAAGTATCAGATTATTATTTACTAATTCATCACGCAATTTTTTTCAAAGAAAACACATAAATCGACACAAAATGCCTTTTTTAGATGACGTCACGGTGACATCATTAAAGCGGTCATCATGGATTTTTTACATTCTCTGGTTGAGCTTGACCCGGGGGTATAGTGTGGTAAGTTTCAGGTCCCTAGCTCAAGGCGTAAGAAAAATATTTACGGTGGGGGCCGAAATGGCCCTCTGGCCTGGACAGGTCCCATAAAGCCCAGGCCAGATAGAGTTAAAAAGTTAAAAATAATAGTACAATAGTCCCCCATGTTATATTCACATCATTCATATTTCGCCATTCACATGAACAGAAATAGACAATTTGAATCGGCGAGCGAGAAATTAACATCGATCTCCCTGAAGACAATATTTATTTAATGTCGGCGTAGAGTGATGTCGGCTGTCACAACAATATTCAAATTGCTGGGCTACCGACACAGATCGGCTATCGACATCTATATGCAAAACAACGCTCGAGAAAGGAGAGTTAACGACCAGTTCATAGGATACGATCTCCTCTCATGAAATGCTGGCGACGCCCATTATACAAGAGAAACTATTTCTGGACGACCCAGATCGAGTTGTCCTGGAATGTCTCCTCACTTACCTGTACCGGCGATAACATGGACTCCAGACTCTTCTGAGGCTCTCTTCACAAACCTGATATCACGTTTTAACCCTACCGTACTATTCTCAACAATAGCAGAACCGCCGTATTTCTGGAAACAAATGTAAATTTCCACCACATGAGGGGACGTACAATTGCGTCTTGTACCGTCGAAAGTGATGTTCGGATGATATAATGTAGAAAATAAGAATACGGTAGGCGCATTTAACATAGCATTAACAGTTTGATCCTAGAACAGTTGAAACCGTAGTGTAGCTGAACATTTGAACCATTCAACAGTTCGATTCTGGAGCAGTTGAAATCGTAGTGTAGCTGAAAATTTAAAACATTGAAAAGTTGTTTCTATATAGAACAGTTGAATTGTCATCAAGTCCATCCTGTTTCATGACGAAGATGTTTATTGGCTGAATCGTAGACCAATATAACTGTTTAGAGAACAGAATAATTTATAGAGCGTGTAATGAAATTCAGTTTCACTACAAGTCAATAGTCCAGACGTTTTATCACAGTTCAAGGTCAGCTGTATCCTAAATATATTTGGCGATGAAACATTTCAATCACGGAACAGTCTAATCATATAATTTTGTAACTCTCAATGAATCCACCAATCAACCAAACTAACCTTGAATTGTTTAAGCTCCTCTATAATTGCATCTTTGGCGTCGTGATACTTCAGGTTAGGCGTGTGACTGTACCTACAAACAGTACAATCCAGTAGAACATACGAATGAAGATAAGATCAGCATCAGGCATTATTTTTTAAGAATACGCGATTGGCTTTTCCCTTAAACCTACCAGGCCTGAGGGGGGCATTACGACACCCCCACACACACCAAACTTTCTAGTCTATCTCCGGGGAACGACAAAATATTGAGAGCTGATACTCCGTGACTTTGTAGTTTATCACATTTGGGTCATCTTGAGCCTTGTAGCATGACCCCCGTCCTTCATGCGTAAATTCAAAATAGCGGCCATATGAGTTGCAGAAAGGTGATGTTTTCGTCATTTTGCTTCCAAATTTCTTCTTTCCTGCGAGGAAAAGTGGACAAAACTTGTTTTATTTCACATGGGTTTATTATTTACTAATTTATCGAAGTTTTTGTAAGAAAACACATAAATGAAAAAATCGATAAATCGGCCAAATTATGCCTCTTTGAAGATGACGTGATCGCGGCCATCTTGAATTTCCTGGTAGAGCTTGACTAAAGGGTATAGTGTGGTAAGTTTCAGCCATCTAGCTGAAGGGTTATAAACATATTTAGTGTGTGGGGGGGGGGGAGGGGAGATTGTCAGGACAGATCCCCAAATCCACAGGCCAGATAGGGCCAAGAGGTGTAATTTGAAATGAATGAGATTACTGTAAAATCGTACGAGGAACACCCCGAGTGCAAGCGCCAATTTTTTTTATTTTTTTTAGACGACTAATAGCTCCGGAATGTCAAGTCTGATGCTGGAATCTAACTATCTTGAGCATACAGCTTACAGACAATTATATTCTCCAAACTTTACACGGTCAATGATGTGTACACTTGTAACAGAGGGAAATGCAATTTGGGAGTTGCCTGATGGTAGAATTGAGCCAGCACGGCTACCCACAGGGCAATACGAACATGGTCAAGGTCAAGGATTTACGAATATGAACACTTAATACCATCTAAGTATTACTTACGGATACTGTCTGATCCATCCCGCATTCTTCAGGGCAAAAGGCGCATGTTCGTTCTCTTGAACCCGGGGGTCAGTGGTCGACTTGAGGGTGAAGGAGTAGTCCATAGACAGGTGCTCATGGGGATGAGTTATCCCTATCTCTGAGGGCTCTACAACCCCTAAAACTGGAACATCACACATGAACTGTATATATAATGTGTCTGAGTCTGATCAATTCAATACGTAACTAGCGCGGATAATTCAATAATAACTGAATGGGCTTGAATCGCAACAACAGATGCGGATTATATTCCACGTGATCAAATTCTTCTAGATAATTATATCTATGCAATCAAACATGGCGGTGTCGTACTTGATTCTGATTGGTCGTAAGCATGGCGTACAAGCGGCACATAGGCGACGTAATTATCCGTCACCTTATTCGCCTCACCCGATACCGGTTTAGCCGCCTTACCCGTCATCTTACCCACTAGTTTTTCCGCCTAACCCGCCAACTTACCCGCGGGCTTACCCACCTTACCCGCCTGTTTACCCGCCTTATCCGCGGATTTACCCGCTTTACTCGCTATCTTACCCGCGGGTTTACCCGCTTTACTCGCTATCTTACCCGCGGGTTTACCCGCCTTACCCATCTTACCCGCTGGTTTACCTGCCTTGCCCGCGGGTTTATCTGCTCTACCCACCATCATAACCGCATGTTTATCCCGTAATCTTACCCGCTAGTCGCTGCCCCTTTCTCCATTGTTCTTGCTCATGTTGGATGAGAGACGTCTTTTTTCACTACTGATATACGTCATGCATGTCCTTGGTCACAGCCTTTTCTGATGTAAACATCTCAGAAGGACAGCCAATTCTTTGCATTGCATAATGGATTGTTTTGGGGCAGCAAGGTTTACTTGGGCCAACCTTGATCGGAACGAAATACTAATATTATCCTAACATCTTTAGCGCACAAAAGCTAAAAGTATTACTGACAACGTACCGAATGCTGCTAGATATTTAAGGCCTACCTGTTCGTATCTTCCCTGATGGTACCGTCATATTGAACCGATGAATCTGCTCGGTGCTCTCTATCTTCCTAGTATAGGATGTCTACTTCTGTATAATGATATTATCACACATGTGTCCTACAAATTGCAAACCAAATGCACACACACACACGAAAAAAATGGGGTCATTGCTTCTCTATAACGAACATATTAATTTCATTCGCGAATAATCCTTTTATGATTTGAAAATATTATTTGCATCTTTTTTGCGCAATCGTCTGTTTGTCGTCTCAGACAATAAAAGATTATTCTATCGTTCTTCCTGGTTAAACAACTCACATGGGCTGGTGATCAAGTACACCTTGATTGCTTGTCTGCATGTGCAACTCCTCTGACAATAACAGGGATTATTCTATCGTTCTTCCTGGTTAAACAACGCGCATGTGCTGGTGTATATAAGAATTTTTAAGACAGTCGCGAAAATACATTTGCATTTGTGGTCTGTGCAACTCCACTCAGACAATAACAGATTATTCTATCGCTCTTCCTGGTTAAACAACGCGCATGTGTAACTGCGAATCTATTCTAATTAGATGAAATTTTGAAGCTGCTAAATATTGAATATATTGTATATTCTCAGACGCCTAATCTCGTCTAATCAAATGATATTATTAAAGTGCTAAATATTGAATATAATATCTCTTCGCAGACGCCAGCTAGATATTTAACTGCGAATCTATTCTAATTAGATAATATAATAAAGCTGCTAAAAATTGAATATATTGTCTTTTCTCAGACGCCAACTACATATTTAACTGTGACTCGCTTCTAATTGAATGATATTATTAAGGTGCTATAAATATTGGATATATTGTCAGCGACATATTTAAGTGCGAATCTCTCCTAATTAGATGATATGATAAAGGTGCTAAATATTCAATATATTGTCTGTTCTCAGACGTCACCTACATATTTAAATGCGAATCTATTCTAATTAGATGATATCACAAAGGTGCTAAATATTGAATATATTGTCCTTTCTCCGAGACGGTATCACAGATATTTTAACCCTATCTGGCCTGGGCTTTTTGGGACCTGTCCAGGCTTTGGGGGGCGCCCGCCCTCCCCCCCTAATTATTTTTCTTACCCCTTGATCTAGGGGGCTGAAACTTACCACACTATACCCTTGGGTCAAGCTCTACCAGAAAATGTGAAAAAAATCCGCTTTAATGACGTCACAGTGACGTCATTTTCAAAAACGGCATTTATAGGTCGATTTTTCGGTCAGATTTTCCGATTTTTTTTATGTTTGCATGATAAATTAGTAAATATTAATGTGATGTGAAATACAATAGTTTTCGCTCACCTTTCTTCGCGGAAAAGCAGAAATTTTGAAGAAATATGAAAAAACATCACTTTTCTGCTACCCCATGTGGCCGCCATCTTGGATTTACCCATGATCCTCTGCTCGGGGGGTTATGCAAATAGGCTCAAAATGACCCCAATATGATAAACTATAAAGTCACGGAGCTCCAGCTCTCCGTTTTTTTGTCGTTCCGGATATAGCTCAGAAAGTTTGGTAGGGGGAGCCATTATGGCCAGGTAGGGTTAATGCGAATCTCTTCTAATTAGAGTAGATTATAAAAGTGCTAAATATTGAATACAATATCTCTTCGCAGACACCAGCTAGATATTTAACTGCGAATCTATTCTAATTAGATGATAGTATAAAGCTGCTAAACATTGAATGTAATGTCTTTTCTCAGAGGCCAACTACATATTTAAGTGCGAATCTTTTCTGATTATATGATATTATAACGGTGCTAAATATTGAATATATTGTCTTTTGTCGGACGCCAGCTAGATATTTAACTGCGAATGTCTTCTAATTAGATCATATTATTAAGGTGCTAAATATTCATTATATTGTCTGTTCTCAGACGTCACCTACATAATTACATGATATTATAAAGCTGCTTAATATTGAATATATTGTCTTTTCTCAGATGCCAAAAACATATTTAAGTGCGAATCTTTGATAATTATATGATATTATAAGCTGCTAAATATTGAATATATTTCCTTTTTTCAAACGCCAGATAGATATTTTAATGGGAATCTCTTCTAAATCGAGTAGATTATAAAAGTGCTAAATATTGAATATATTGTCTTTTCTCCGTAAAGGCTCTTGTGGATATTCAGCTGCGAATCTCTTCTATTTAATATAGATTATAAAAGTGCCAAATATTGAATATATTGTCTTTCTAGGACGCCAGCTAGATATTTAACTGCGAATTTCTTCTAATTAGATGATATTATTAAAGTGCTAAATATTCAATATATTGTCTGTTCTCAGACGTCAGCTACATATGTAAGTGCGAATCTATTCTAATTAGATGCTATTATAAAGATGCTAAATACTGAATATATTGTCCCTTCTCCGATACGGTGTTACAGATATTTTAATGCGAATATCTTCTAATTAGACTAAATTATAAAAGTGCTAAATATTGAATAAATTGTCTTCTCTCCGAAAAGGCTCTTGTGGATATTTAATTGCTAATCTCTTCTAATTAGTATGGATTATAAAAGTGCTAAATAGTGAATATAATATCTCTTCGCAGACGCCAGCTAAATATTTAAGTGCGAATCTTTTCTAATTAGATGATATTATAAAGGTGCTAAATATTAAATATATTGTCTTTCTCGGACGCCAGCTAGATATTTAACTGCGAATCTCTTCTAATTAGATGATACTATCAAAGTGCTAAATATTCAATATATTGTTTGTTCTTAGACGTCAGCTATCACATCACGATATTGCCTACGTGTGCCAGGAAATTAGAGTGCCAAAAGTTCCTATTATCCTATAAGAACAAAACCGCCATGTTTGATCACGTGAATATAACTTGTACTTGGGCTTGTACTTGAGCGACAGAATATGGTTTAACGTCGCTTACAATTATATTTCAGTGATATCACGGCGTTTGAGTCCTATTCCTTTACAAACGCGGGAATCCCACGGGCAGGCTCCTATTCCTTTTTACACCCGGGAACCCCATAGGTGGGGTCCTATGCCTTTTCACACCCGAGAACCAGTTATTTGCTTCTTACGAAAAGCTGTCTGCGGGGCTGAGGTCTATTCTTACCGTGAAATGTGGTGTGCACAACGACATCCCAGGTCAATTCCCGGGAGCGTCACGGGGCGAATATAATTTACAAACAATTGTCGGCCATATTTGCTGAAGTGACACTGGGTTATCCAAGCTATCAAGCCGAGTAAAGGCAACAGTTCTCGCAGAGACTTTGATCATACAATACGGTGTTCCACTTACCATGCAATGTTTCTGCTGATGTCTTCGGGGGAAATGGGGCAAAATGTTATAACAAAGACATTTACAGTGATGATTGGTATAATCGCGACAAGCATTGGCAGGTAACCAACGCGCCACAACATTTCTATTCATACTGGGCCCCCGAATCAATTACACTAAGTATACTGGATGTAATATGTTTGAAAGCTGCGCCTCGCGTAATAACTGCGATGCTCCATATGCGCCCCGCAAGTACAATACAGCCGCCCTACCACATCACACGTGCGCAAATATTTCGCTAGTTTTCTTGCGTTTGGAGGTCCTGTGACCTTTCTAGATTTCTGTAAATTCATATCAACAATCGGTCCTTCTTTTTGTGAATAAGAGGATCAGAATATTTCAATACATGTTTGATTGTTACGGATACCTTTTCATTCCTTTCAGTGACCAGGCCGCGCGGGCCAAAATCGAGATGTTTCCAATATTACAGAGCTATTGCTGGCTGACTGCAATGAGATATGTTGAAATCGTACTGTCTTATATGGAAAGCCAAATGTCCAAATAATCAGAAACTCGAAACCGAAAACGTACGTATTCTAACAGATAACTTTAATCAAAGAGAAAACCATGGTTTTCGAGTCCAAGTTCATTAAGTTAATGATCGAAAAACTCGGCTATCTGCCAGACAACCCTGAGATTCACTTTCCTTAACTTCGAGTTTCTATTTCACAAAACAATGAAAGTACTCAAGAGTACTATTGTCTGGAACAGTAATGGATGTGCAATATCGATTCGTTGCTTCAGAATAGTGTACATCTATTTCGATTTTCGGGAGTTTCCGAATTGTCACCGTAAGAGTTATTTGCCCCTGTCCGCTAGTGGGCACTCGAGTCAGGGAAAACAATATATGTACTCAATAACATGAAAAGAGATAGGGTGCAATAAGCCTTTTCGCGGTTACAAGAATCGGGAGTGATCTAGTGTTCGCTGTGTGAAATGAGTTACCTGTATCTCTTTATTCAGCATTACAAAGGCATGAAAACAAATACAGTTTTTCATACACTGTTTACATCTGGACATCACAGAGAATATTTGAGCTCCTTGATGAAAGCTACCATGAACAATCTTTGTGCTGCTAATTATATGGGCAGGAGGCCCAGGATTTGTTTCCACGTCATTTGCCATTGTTATGAGAGCCGGCAAATAATACCTACATACAAAAAATTGCATAATCCATTAACTGGCGAAATAAGAACAGTTAGACCTGAAAGCTTCATCCTCACTATAAAACCTGTAGTTTACTGAGACCTTTGAAATCCATTGATGTAAAAAAGCATACACAATCGGAAGCATGAGTGCTGCTAGCTTTACCTGATTGCCTCGTAATCGTATGCAATGGATACCAATTTGTTGGCTGTACTGGTCAATAGAAATTCCCATCGTTCTTAGAAATTTAATTTACACGTGCCTTACAAGTTAAATTTAGAACTTTCGAGCGTGTTTTCAGCTCCAAATGTGCTCCACTCCAAAGTGTGCTCAACTCCAAGTGTACGCTCAACTCGATCGTACAAACCAGACCTATTAAATTCGGGACAAATTCACAATCACGATTTAGCGAATTGGCACGGACAATTGACAAATAGGCCAAAATACTAATCTGAGTTGGCCAACTTCGTGTTATAAGAATTCATTATTTAATTGCCAAATTATGCGACAAATATTTTCTCATTACCAGCACTGAAATGTAAATGTTGTTGTTGCTGAGAAAGGAATTCTGACGAAACGTTTTCCTTCAGCTCAAGTTGGGCTGTAAACAACACAAACAATGATTCAGTTCAAGGACGTAAATACAGTATGGTCTGGTACTTGCCAATGAATCAAACAAAGTTTTTTCCCCACGTCGACGGTTGTCCACTTCACACGTCTGCTTATCACGGGCAATGCGGACATTAAAACCCCGCCAGAAGGAAACCACGAGGTGCTGTGGAAACCCTTGTTACCATGTGCATAGTTCAAACATAGTCCACTAATTCACGAGCAGTGTGAACAAAACAAGGTAAAAGATACGACTGGCGATACCGTTAAAATACAGGCCTTCGCCTAATTCATCTAAATGTACAAACGTTTTTGGTTGGTTTTATCCCTTCGGAGTTACAAAAATGTGAACCTGCGGATTTTCTTTCCTTTGACCGCATCATTCGTTGGCTGGCCTAATCACACTCATAAGCTCTGCGCAGTTATTGGGTCAGGGGTCAGCCGGATATAGTGCGTGTACCAGTGTTGGCAAGCAGCCAAATTTGCTGTACGGCAGCAGAGTCTGGGAATAGGGCTTCGCCCTGTTCCAGACAAAAACAAAAATCACAGATGTACGTAGATAACTTAAGTTATTGAACCGAGAAACCTAGGTTTTCGAATTGATAATTTAAGTTAACGGTCGTAAAACCAAGGTTATCAAGCAGTCAACCCCGAGGTTCTCTTTCAACTTCGAGTGTCTTCATTGATTTGGACATTCGTTTAGAAAACCTAAGTTTTCAGTCCATAACCTATGTTTTCGAATTGATGGTTGTCGTAAAGTGAAACTCGAATTTTCTAACTTACAGTTTCGAATCCGGGTACCCTGGTTTTCGCGCCGGTTTCCTATTGTTGACCAATCAGAAATACAGAAAGAATCACGTGGCGAATATAATGACACGGAATCAAACTGCTCACACTGATAATTGAGACAACACTCACGGTTGGCATTATTTGTTGTTGAACCAGAGACAGCAGGTGCATGTTTATGTATAAGTATTTGCTATCTACATATCGCTAAATGTGCTTTGCTGATATAAGTTACATTGACCGGTCTGGTGTGGCAGTACTTTGCTATTAGACAGGGGGCAAAACAAAATCATAACACAGAGAGGAAATGGACCGCTACGGAGTCATTTTTTATTCGTATTGATGATTCCGTTGAAATCATAATCAAGGGGAGATTGGTTCCGGGGTAAGATTAGCTGGACTACATCTCTGTCGAAAAATGTCAACATTCTAATATATGTAGTGTAAAAATTTAATTACAGTTGAATTACAACTAGATTATTTACCCAACTCAGTCTGCAGCATATATACCGTAGAGCCATGAAACTGTTTGTAGGTCTAGTTCTGATTACCAATACCCAGTCTATGATAATTGAGTGAGTACTTGTATAAACTGGGATCGTTAATACAGGATATACTCATATCTGCACTAAATAAACAATTGTGTGATGAGAAACAGAAATTCGAGGTAAGGAAAGAGAAACTCGGGGTTGTCTGGTAGATAACTTAGGCTTTCAACCGTTAACTTAAGGTCTCGATTGGAAAACAATGTTGTTGTTTTTTCTCTTTGATAACTCAACTTATCTACTAGACAACTTAGGTTTTCGGTTCGAGAACTGAGAGTTTCTGATTATTTGGACATTTGTTCCTCCGTAGTCGTACCCCCAAACGAATCACTACCGATTTACGTCAGACGTAAAAGGCAATATTATGGTGGTGGCTTTTGATTGCGGTCTTCCTGATTTCTGATAACCGTATGTTTAATCAAGAACATCTAGCGATCTATTTAAAGCATTTAAGGTTTAGAGAGAACATCTGACTTCCGACTTCTACACCCATGGAAATGAAACGAATGTAGGCAAACCTGACCATGGCTAAATCCATAGTCTGATATGGCTCCGTTAAAATCTGTAGCAATTTGTTTATAATTCGGAATCGTGAAATCGGAAAGTCTGCAACTAAAAAAAACCTTCACCAAAAGTGAACGTTGCCGGTAACGATGTAGGGGTTGGGCGGATGTCTAAAATCGCGAAAGAATGGGCCCCATCGTAATGTAAGAATAGCACAACGTTTAGCAAAAAGTGAGTACTAAATGGTCTGTCCCTAACTGGAGCACAATTTTGCAACTGAATAACGCCAAACCCGAATTTTCTTACGCGCGAATAACTAATGTCTGTCATTTAGAAATGCTCGTCTTCTTTGGGGCTTGCAAACGGTAGGCTTCGCATAAATTTCCATTTAGAGCGTGTAAAATAAACTGAACTCTACAAAAGGCTGTCATTTCTCCGTGATTTGAAAACTGTAATTCTCTCTGTATGAAACCTCATAATACTTGTTTGATGTACAGAGATTCAATTGCATAGGGCGATGTCAAAACGTATACTGTTGTTTTTGCGAACAATGGTGAAATGGCTAAGGGTTTCTCTGCTGGGATTTTCATGATAATATGACGGAAAAGAAAGGAATGCCTGTTGCATCTGTGGCTGTGACCGAAGTTAGTCAGATCACAAGAACAATAGGTCAGAATTATGTTTGATGTGGAAGAAATCAGCAGGGGTTCGGGTATACTATGTGGTCTTCAATGAAACAAACTTCGAAATATTCATACGAAGTAGACTCTCATTTGCAAATTGTCCGGTAGTCAGTGAGTGAGTGAGTCAGTCAGTCCATCCGAATCCTTTCATCGGCAAAATAAGGAGAACCGTTGACATTAGAACTGTGAGTGATTAAGGACTTTACGGTAACAGTGACTGAGAGCGAGGCTGGACAGGAAGTCGTGTGAGAGACTGGGAGATACCTAGACAGTCGTGACAGCCGGAGAGCTGTGCAGTTCATGTATTTTGGTTTAGTATATCACCTGTGTTAATTACATCCAGTCGTCTTATTCTTTGGACTGATATCCTACATTTGGTGGCAGCTGGGAGCTTTGTTCGTCAAGGAACCCTACGGACTCTGAACATTCGAAAACTGGGCAATCGCTCGCGTTGACACGGTCGCGTGGCAGACATTTCATGAACTGGGTGAGTTTATTCGATCATTAACTTGTGTGTCAAGTGAAGAACATTTACATGAACTTATCTGACTGTCTAACTGTGCCAATAGCTAACCGTTCGTCGGTCATAAACATTGTGCCTATATTCTTTTCAACTGTGTTTGTCGGGTTGAAAGTGAAACTGTTTACATTTCCCTGATTGACCCCGCTGAGCGAGGTCAAGTGAACGTCTGGCGGGAAAGCATTACCGTAAACTTCCAGATAATCCCGCATTCCCCAACGGAAAAACACCATCACCATGAGTTTGGCAGAAAACAAAATGCCCATGTTCGATCCCAAGCAAACATCTTTTGCACAATATATTGAAGATGTTTATGAGATAAAAGCCTGGGGATTCGAGTGGAATGACGCTAAAAAACTACGTAAATTAGCACTGATTCTGCCACCCGGATGGTGCACCAAAGTGTTTCGGGACATGAATGCTGAGCATAAACAGTCATACGACTTGCTAAAAAGGCAGTTGATCAAAGAACTGGACCGCACAGATGAAAAGCGAAAAACATCTGCTTCAGACTTTCATCGTTTATCGCAGCAACCGCAAGAGTCCATTGATGAATTCGCTCATCGTTTGTACCGAAAATGTGAAGAAGCCTACCCTACATTCGCCAAAGCTAATAAAGAGGAGCTTTGTGCCCAACGCTTCTCAGAAGGCCTTCGCAGTAGTCGGGTGAAGGATCAACTCAATCTTATTCTGTGCCAAGAGGCGAAATGTGCTAAATTTGATCACTTGGTGGACGTTGCCAGACGTCTATCGGATTCTGAGGCTACACGAGGCGGTTCCACAATGCAAGAAAAATCGGAATCGGTGTTCCGTGTTCGGTGCACATATTGTCACAAACCAGGTCACAATGAACGCGTATGTCGCAAGAAGAAGCGTGACCAAAGCGAACGCGATTCGTCATCGAAAGCTGACACTAAGAAATCCAGCGATTGGACGAAAAATGCCAAATGTTATCGACGGGGTCACTTGGCCAAATCGTGCACACAGCCGAAACGTGAGAAGGTTAACGAAATCAACAATGGTAGTACGTGTCCGTCGCGTGAGATAACCATTGGCAATCTAACCATCCAGGCGGTCATCGATTCTGGCGCGTCTGTGTCCTGTATCAGCAGTTCCCTCCTGCATGATGCCTTCCCGCATGGGGTCACTATAAAGGAATCAACGGCAAATCTTTCGGGGCCAGCTTCACAGCCACTACCTAGCGTTGGCGTCGCAGAGACTACTCTCCGTATGGATGGAAGCGCTTTCCCGTGTACATTTCACGTCATAGAAACCGAAGACGAGATGCTCCTACTTGGATGGGACTTCCTTATCAGATTTGAGAGTGTCACTTTGAAGCCACAGAGCAACGATGTCGAGTTTGGCAGCTTGCTTGTCGGAGATGAAACCCCTTCGGGGTTAGTTCGGTCGATAAAATCGATTACTGTTCCTCCGCGCTCGCAGCGAATTCTGCGTGTTTCGCGGACTCCCACTGGGACAGACTCTGTTGAGAAGTTTTCATCCACGATTCTACTGGAGCGCCATGAGCCGTTCGAAATTAAGTCGGGTTTGATTGTCGCCCGCTGTGTTTCTGCCAGTGATGACCCATACGTGGTAGTGATGAATCCGGAGCTTTTGAGCAAGAAAGCGTACCGATGTCAAACAGTCGCGCAAGTTTCGCAAGTACAATCTGAGTCTGCTTCTGATTGCGCGATTATGGACCAACCTATCATGGATAATGAAAACGTCCGTCGTGTTCAACAATCCGCAACGAAATGGAACATTGGCAGTATTCCAGACGAAACTAATACTCAGTTAGTTAGTCTGCTGAGTAAGTACGAAACAACGGTGTTTCAAGGATTAGGTCGCGCTAAGGATTATCAGTATAAGCTGAAACTGAAGAAAGACGCGGATCTCTCCAAAGTGCACAATTATCGCCGTGAACGCTTCAATCCAGCGATCGACAAAGTCATCGAGGACCAGGTACAATCCATGTTGTCGTCAGGGGTGATCGAACCAAGTACTTCTGACGTTATCTCTCCTATCGTGTTGACAAAGAAACGCGACGGGTCGACGAGATTCTGTCTCGATTTTCGTGCACTAAATCGGCAGTTAGAGGACGAGATATTTCCTCTCATGACCCCCACGGAAGCGCTGATGCAGTTAACTCATTCCCGATATTTCTCGGTGATCGACATGTGTTCAGCCTTCAATCAAATCGACCTCCAGCCAGAATGTAGGCATCTAACAGCATTCCAAACGCGCTCAGGGATGTACCAATTTTGCCGCTTGTGTTTTGGGCTGAAAGTAGCACCCCTAGCTTTTCAGAGAATGATGCATCTTCTCCTACGTGGCGTTTCATCCGACAGTGTCATGGTCTACTTAGACGACTGCTGCATCCATACGCATTCTCTGGAAAAACACATGGCAATTCTTGAGCGCACGCTGCAGCAATTCGAGGATGCAGGACTCACTCTGAAACCAGAAAAGTGTTTCTTCTTTATGGAAGAAGTGAACTACCTCGGATTTCGCATATCCTCGGCGGAAGTTCGTATCGGCGACAAGGGTGTAGCTGCGATTCGTGACTATCCGATCCCCAAAACCTGCGATGAGATTAGGTCATTCCTCGGTCTGTGCGCGTACTTCATGAGATTTATTCCGAGCTATTCTGACCTAGTCCTACCCTTGAGTCGGGTAATTGAGACGCAGACGTATAAATGGACGGATGCGATACAGAGAACATTCGAAAAACTTCAACTGGCTCTTCCATCGGAACCGCTGCTCAAACATCCGGACTTTGGCCCTGATGCACCAAGATTCATCGTGCAAACAGACGCCAGCGGAACTGGTCTGGCTGGGGTATTGTTGCAAGCTGATGCGAACGGGATAGAACATCCCATTGTCTATGCTTCGAAGAAACTTTCCAAGACGGAACGCAATTACTCCACCATCCACCGCGAGGCACTCGGGATCATTTGGGCTGTGCGCAAGTTCCGCGAATATGTGTACGGTCGGCAATTTCTACTGAGAACGGGTCATAGACCTTTGACCTTCATCACAGCGTCCACCAAACCCAAACTGGCCCGTTGGAGTTTGGAGCTGGCAGATTATCATTACGAGGTGGAGTATGTGAAAGGATCCGACAATGTCATCAGTGATGTTCTTAGTCGAGCGGCAATATCCGACGATGAAATCGAGCTTCCGGTATTTGCAGTGACGCGCTCGCAAGTTGCCCGTGAACAAACTATTGCTCGTGCACATCTGTTAGGGCATTTCAGCTCAGCCCGCACACTGGAATTAGTCCGCCTAGTCGACGAAAAGATAAGTCTTCGTGATGTACAGGAGTATGTCAGCAAATGTGCCGTCTGCATCGAGGGACCTCATGCCGTGCCCAAATCGAGGTTTGGCGTGACTGACACTGCAACTCGTCCATTGGAGATGGTCCACTGCGATTTCGTCGGACCACTTCCACGGAGTCCATCTGGAAACCAATACATATACACCTTCAAGGATGATCTCACGCGGTTTGTTATTGCATGGCCTCTCCGCGCCGCCACTATCGTGACAACTCTGAGTGTTCTAGACAGACTCCTTTCATTGTTCGGCCCACCACGTGTGTTACACAGTGATAACGGATCAGTGTTCACCTCGGCTGACATTGCGGAGTATTGTAAGCAACGGAACATTGAGAACAAATTCACTCCGGTTGCGCGCCCTCAGTCCAACCCCGTGGAACGCGCGCATCGAACTCTGAAGGCGTCGCTGGTCAAAACCGCTAACACAGAGAAGGAGTGGGACACTGTTCTACCTGAGATTGTGGCCGCCCACAATGCCGGGCCCAATCGCACTACTGGATTACCCCCATACTACGCCCTGTTCGGACAATCCAGTCCTGTCACACAGTTATTCCACGATCAGTCGGGCCCTGCCCATCTGGAAAGGGAGGGTGAATCCCGGCATGCGAGAAGTGTGGGACGTTTGTCGAGAGCGCCAAGCGGACGCCAAACAAATCAGACAAGAAAACTCTGATACAGGTGTAAATCGTTCTTTTGAAATAGGGCAAAAGGTAGCCATGAAAGTTCTGTCAGGACCCAAATTCCGTAAGAAACATTTTAACAGAGGATTTACGATCACTAAGATCTATGGAGATTTTCTTAGAATAGAAAATAATGATCGAGTCAGAAGGTAAACGATAATAGTTAGTAAGGATCTTGTGATCCCTGATACCTCTGAGTAACGGCAACTGTACTTCCTTACTTCATGTTAGAGGGGAGGAAATGCGAGTGATTAAGGACTTTACGGTAACAGTGACTGAGAGCGAGGCTCGACAGGAAGTCGCGTGAGAGACTGGGAGATACCTAGACAGTCGTGACAGCCGGAGAGCTGTGCAGTTCATGTAGTTTGGTTTAGAATATCATCTGTGTTAATTACATCCAGTCGTTGTCTTATTCTTTGGACCGATATCTTACAATATTACCCATGGGGAAATGTGAGAAATAACTGCGAAATGTGCAAGGAATTAACTAATATCTTTTATAGCCAGAAGCATCAGCGTTGATGGCAAAATGTGGTTTGGAATCTCCTGCTCCTTGTACACAGCTGGACATCTGTTAAGAACCCCCAAGATAGAGTTAATAAACAACGGTAATAATATTTCGATTTTCACGTTCTCAAGAGACTTAGGGGTCACGTCCAATTAATCGAGGCACTTTCTCGATGCCTTCGAGATGGATCGAGAAATTTCTCGGCTGAAACCGGGAGGGCAGAACTGGGACCCCAGACGACAACTCCCGGTTTGCTCCCGGTTTTATCTCGATCGAAACGTCCCGGTTTTCGAGATGGTTACGGAATTGATCGATAATCTCGAATGGGGTCCCGGTTTCAATATGTCAGTGTTTTGTTGCCGTTAATTTGGCCTATCTTAACTTCTCGAGCTATTAGAGTGTTGCGCTGGTTACATATTATAGGGGTGCTCGTCGCCCACGTATATCGCGGCCAAAGTATAATTCAGAAAACGATTTGTTTTATAATGTTTTCAATGTTATTCATCGTTTATTCGATATATCTATGTCCTGAGGTGTCGTGAATCCAGTTGAACGAAAACTTTGATTTATCTATATATAAATTATGAATATATATTTTTGTGAACTGCTCTCTTATCGATAACTGATTGTTTATCTGATAAGAATTCGTCGCGGAATAAATGACATCAGTTGGATATGATCTGGACAATAATGGTATGGAAGCATGCATTAATTATTGTTATATATTCTTTTTTTGAGAAAACATGAATCGTTTCAACCGAAAAATAAAAGCTATGTTAAGAGCTTGACTGGGGAATCACCTCGGTGTGCAATATGTTTTATAATTTGGTAGTATTCATTGCAGATTCCATTTTTTGAATATTACTGTATTGCGATATAGTTTAAATAAGGAGATTATATCAACAACGTTTATTTCTGACATAAGCGTGCCTGGAAGTGGTTAGCCGAAATACTGGCAATCGGAACTAGAGGTGTTGATAATTCACGCCACAGTCGGTCTGTGAAAACCCGTCAGTCGGCTTGGAACAACAGCGAAGGGACAGGGGTTAATTTTTTTGAATGAGAAAAACTGAAACAGCATGCACTGTTGGCGGGAGCTTGATAATTTACCCACGTTCTATTACTTATTGCCGATTTCTATGTATAGGAAATTAACCAAATAATGGAAATATAATTACTGCCCAATTCAGAGGGCAATCACGCTTTATACCAACGGTTACATACATTGTACTATAAACGATGCCGCGTTTTGTTTGCCCGAAAACTTCGATCGAGCGTTTATGTTTGCATTCTCCGGTTTTCAGTGAATTACCAGACGCTTCTGTGATCTTCGTAGTCTCTTTATTTCTGAATATACGGGGGAAATTCCATTCTGATCAACTTTCAGAGGAACATATATTGAATTTTATCCTAGACTTGCATAATTCCTGCATGGATATATCTTATAAACTGATTCAAATTCTAAAAAACAGGTTCAGAATAACTCAATAATAATGAGACAGTTTATACATTTCAAATTGGCGAGGTTTCTTTCTTTCCATTCATAACGCTTAGAGGAATTGCGCTGTCTGAGAAAGTATGCGACTACAGATCTCTAGACGGAATAACAAAATAATATTAAATGATTCATGTCCAGTCTAATTCATTTAAATGCATATGTATTCGCCGATATTAATCTCTGCGACAGACAATATTTATACCAAGCATACGCCTTCTGAATGCTTCAAACTTTCATTTGATGACATCTCGATTCCATTCTCGAAGCATGTTGAATTATTTCGAGGAGGATCGAGATGGACTTGCGCTTCGAGAGAAAACCGGGAGCAAACCGGGACAACAATCGATAGAGATAAACCGGGACCCTTCGAGACGAGATATTTATCGGTTTTACTCGTTTATCGAGAGACCGTCTCGATCGATTGGACGTGACCTCTTAGTCCAATTATGATAAATGAGATACAATAAAGAAATATTAGGAGATGAATTCGGAGAACAATTCCTTCGGGAGAGAATTCAGCCTGCGTCTTGGTTCGTGTTGATCTGAACCTATCGCTACAAACTATCCACTCGTGAAGAGAATGACAGGTAACCTGCTCCTAAATCAACAATTACCAATCTAGATATGAGAATGGCAAGGAGTTATTGTCAGTCTTTCGCTTTCAATGCCTTTCTATTAACACCAGTCTGGCCTCGTTGTCATAAAAGAAACTATATTCTTCCCCTTCTTACAAGAAAGAATCCCCCAAAAATGTTCGTATCCATGTCCAGTCTAATCGCAGATTATATTGTAGAGCATATATAAGTGAGAGAAAAATATCACGATTAACCCAGAAATAGCTCCAGTACACGTTTGATTGAATACTTCATAATTCATTCTGAAAACACCAATGGACAATTTGGATGCCAAATTGGAATTTCTTCAATATTGTGTTATTAAATTTGGTTGTTTTAATTTGTTTAGTGGAATCTCGTGAAACAGGAATCCTGTATAAATTACATGGTCCCTGGTCCAACATTGTTTATGAAGGACAGTTTCCACGAAATATATTAATTGATACTGACTCTTGAACAAGAAGAGTAACATTCGGACCACGCAATTATTTGCCATATCCCAGACTTGGCTGAATATATAAACACACGAATTATTGCCAGCATGTTAACCCTACCTGACCTTAGGGGCGAGCGGCAATCCCCGCCCCTTCCCTGTTGGCTTTTTCTCCTATCTTCGGAACGGGGAGAGAGACAGAGAGAGAGAGAGAGAGAGAGAGAGAGGGGGGGGGGGGAAGTAGACAGAGGGGGGAATTACATTTAACGTCGCATTCAGCAACTGGTGATAGGTGAAAACATTGATCGACTGGTCCACGGTCAGCCTTTGCGCGTATCAAGGGTACATTTAAATAGTGCAGTGTGTAGTAACGTAAGCTGAATTGTCCATTTACCGGACTACAAGAACAAAAATCTACGAAGCAATATCTTCGAAATCTTCTGAAGTTTTAGTCATTTTTCTTCAAAATTCCCGTTTCTCTGCGAGGAAAAGTTAGCAAAGGCTATTTTATTTCACATCAGATTATTATTTACTCATTTATCATGCAGTTTCTTTTCGAAGAAAACACATAAATAAAAAGAAGTCGAAAAATCTGGCCGAAAATCGTCTAAAAAATGCCTTTTTTGACGTTATCTTGACGGCCATTTTCATTTTTTGCAGTTTCTAATGGAGCTTGACCAAAAGATAGAGTGTTGTTTCAACACTCTTATCATTAGGGATAGCGATAATATATTTGGGGGGAGTCTTTCCGCCCCTCCCCAGGTTGCGGTACACCTAAAATCGCCCAGACTCAGATAGGGCTAAGGACTATTTTGATTTCAGGATAGTGCACGTTCAACAAATAACCTCAATACAGAGTCGATTCCTTTGACGACAAGAGGCCTGCCACATCATCTATAACGGAGTATTGATCAAGCAGAATTTCCTCGTTTGTACAAGAGTAATCCACCACCACGTTTGTCCATTGTAACAATGAAGATAATCACTCTGCCCAGTTACCAGTGGTTTCACAAGAACATTCTTGTACACGAACACAACATAGCTGATATTAAATCCATATGTTCTGGTGTGAGGTGCCGTAATTAAACTACCTCGTCTGCATCAATGGTTTACCTTGTGATTGATGATTCTTCATCACGTTGTAAACTTGAAAACCTGCAAAACAGCAGTAGAGTCTCTCGTAAAAATCATGAAATATTCCAAATGTCTCCAGAGCGATATACGTTCAACTTACAAGTTTCGTCAAAATAATGATAAATATGTGAGCAACTAGTAAGTTAAACTTGAAAAATGAACTTTGACCAGTGTAAAATGCTCTTTAATCTCGATTTTATAGTGTGATGTTCTGATAATGAATATAGTAGTATGGAAATTCAACTTGGTTACGTTTCTGATTCGTACGCAATGGAGGGTAATATTAGTTACACGGTTTGTAAGTGACCCAATACAGAAATATATGGGGTCAGTAAATTTTATATTGAGCGAGGCGTCAGCCGCGCTCAATATAATTTATCCCGCTGAAGACCCTTTCTGAACAAATTCTGTGAAAAAGGAATTCTTTTGAACAACTTCCCTAAGTTCACGAAGCAGAAAAAAACATTGTATGTGAAGTCACACATTTGCAATATTCATTAGCGTTCATCATCGCTGATTACGATGAAATACGAGCTGTTCACAAAATGACTGCTATCTAATTTAGAAGTTAATCTGCTGAAGCTCACCTTTATTACAAATACTTGTTGTCAAAATGAAGCCCGAGGAGTAATCGACGCGACGCAGCCGACGCCAGTGCTTCGAAACAGGAGTTACTGTAAAGGGAGATAACCTAGTTACTCATTCCGAATTAAAATCGAGGGCGGTGGATGGAAAAATATCGGGCGACCATGTGATCGTGATCGTTCGTTTTCATTGGACGATTTTGTCTGAAGCGGGATAATTAGATCTACGAAGATCTAAGATCTCTAATGACACACCATGGGAATGAGTTAAACAGATTGCACCTAAGCAAGATTTCATGCAACTATTTTGAGATTTCAACGGAATTTATAATATTAGTTTGTTTACTCATTTGCATGAACGCAATATCATAGGGTAAGATGGTGAATCTAGAACCTTTCCCATATTTATGGCATTTGTGAACAGCTGCATATGAATATTTACAAGCTAATTACCAACGTCATTCAGCATAAATATAATCGATATTGATTTGACCAAGAGATCGGAAAATTAACGCATGCTAAAAGCGATAAGTTCTGTGCAGGAAACGATCCATACACTAACGACAAATGACAGGTGTATGACTGAGTACTACTCCGTCTGAAAAAAGAATCATTTAAGCGGAATGAACAAATTAGAAACGAAAGGAATTAGAGAAATATGAATGATTGTTAGATTTCTTTATCTCCTCTTTTGATAATAGTCTAGACATATTTGATCATTTGCATTTGAAGAATGCCGAAAATGTAAAACGTCCCGCAAAGCTGTAGATTATAAACCCCCCATTCTACCTGCAGTCTAGTTTCGATGGACCTCCAGCAAGCCTCCTCGGATAAGCTATATCATTTGTTCCATCAGCATTCACTGGAATATAGTATATAACATCTGAACAGTCTCCTAGTAGTCCTGTCAGGTAAGATGTGTTGTCGTGGCCTTCAATCAGCAACCTCGTTAACAACCGTCTTTAGATGTGATACATCGTCTGAACCAGCAGCAGCCCAATCAGGTAAGGTATATCGGTCTGAATCCCAACAGTGTCGTTCCCAGAAGATTACCCTCGGGGCCGTCAGCAGTCCCTGCGAATTAAATGGTACCGCCTGGCTGATTCCTCTTTTTAGATGAGATAACGAACTGGCCCTACAGACAAGAATGTATTACCTGGACTACCCATTTAGTTGAGTTGTATCAAATGGACCACCAGCATTTCCCTTCATATAATTTAAAATACTTATAGGATCTGGGGCGTCCGCTATATATATGCAATTTGGACCACCAGCCATCCCTTTGACAAAGATGTAACATCTGGATCACTAGTATCCTTTGCATATGCAGACCGCTACAATTTCCCTGCTGATAATACGCACCATTTGGAGAACACTAGTTCTCTCAATAAGATGCACCATTTGGATGTTCAACAGTATCCTCTGAGTAAGATGTACTATATGGACCGTCAGCAGCCCCTTCCAGATTAGACGCACTATTTGGACCATTAGCAGTCCCTTCAGATAAGATACACCATTTGGGCTGTCAGCGGTCCTCTTCAGAAAAGAGACACCAATTAGCATTTCCCTTCGGATAATATGCACCATTTGGAGGACAGTAATCCCCTCAATAAGATGCACCATTTGGGTCTCCAACAGTATCCTTCACGTAAGATGCACCATATGGACCGTCAGCGGTCCTCTCGAGATGAGTTGCATCATTTGGACCGTTAGCAGTCCATTCAGATAGTATGCATCAACCAAACCGGCAACAGTCTTTTGGAAATGTGCCTTCTGAGACACGAGTCCACCAAGATAAGATGTAGGGTCTAAGACACAAGTTGAATGAATCACAAGGAGCGCCAAGATGTATAATCTCATTCATCGGCACTTCCCTTCAAAACAAGTGTACCATCTGGATCAGCAGTGTTCCCCGCAAGACAAAATAGCCCATACATCTGCAACACTCCCTTTTAGATGAGATGTATATTCCCTATACCATCTGAACAACCAAAAGTCCCATTCAGATCAAGTTTACCATTTAATTAGCAACTCCCCTTGTGATAACATGTACCATCTAAATGAACAGCACTTCCCTTCAGATAAGATGCAGGACCCTCTACCATCTAAAACATCAAACAGTTCCATCAGACGAAATGTAGTAGCTCGATCAGCAGCACTCGCACCCAAAGACGTACCATCAACATACGCCTTAACATGCTGCACCATCTATACTTTCCGTGTCATTCGGATAAGATGTACAGCTTAGACAGTCCAACACGCAATGGACAGTGGTTCTCTAGACCGGGCAGCTGTACATTGTCACCCAAACTGTCCGTCGGCAATCCATTCAGATAAGTTGACCCACCTAGACTGACCGTCAGCAGTCCCCATCAGATAAGATGTATCAGTTAACCGTCATTAGTCTCTTTAGATAAATATACGATGATAGCCATCGGTACGTATCTTAGATAATTAGATGTACTATCATCTCTTGTTAGTAGACCCCGTCAAATATGATGAGAACCCTCAGCCATCGCTTTCCGTTAAGATGTTGCATTTATACCATCCTTCATAAGTCCACTCGTCAATTATGTAAAAGAGTCATGCCTATACACTAAAGAAGTCGTCCGTTCGTCCGTTACACTAGGTAATAGTATAAAAGGAGGAGAGTAGTATATAAAAGACGGCTAAAGTTAAGTTTTGCCGGGGGAGATAACTCTTGGTGGCGGTAGGTGGCGTTATTTCTCAAGAGACCAAAAACTACCTCCAGCACAGAAGAGTTCCAATCTAGGGGGAGGTAACTCTGGGTCACTATAGTTCCGGCAAAGGGCCCCTGGGCATGTATTCTTCAGCGGTGATGCGGTCTGGCGGTGATGCGGTCGCTGGAAAAAGCTTCCGCGGAGAAAAAGTAGTCCCCAGACTTCAAATACGCTGCATTGTACGATTGGGTCGAGTGAGGTATCAAAGTGAAGCATTCGTGAAGGGGCATCCAGTCATGAATGGGTGTATGTAAAATTAGGATTTTTTTCCCGAAACTGTAAAAAGCGGAACAGGGACTATTCTTGGAATGTGCTTTAGAATAGGTTAACCAGAAGACTATTCTGTGAAGTCATGTGACGCAGTCAGTATGTCGGCACCTCTTCCCACTTCACTTATATGTGTTGTAATTTACCCTTAAAATAGGGGAAAACACCTATCAACCCTAGCCAAAAGGACTAATATCGGTCCCCGGGCTTATTGGGACCTGCCTATCAAGTCAATAGGGTGGGTGCATGTAAAATTAGGATTTTTTCCCGAAACTATAAAAAGCGGAACACGGACTTTACCCTTAAAATAGGGGAAAACACCTATCAACCCTAGCCAAAAGGGCTAATATCGGTCCCCGGGCTTATTGGGACCTGCCTATCAAGTCAATGGGGTGGGTGCATGTAAAATTAGGATTTTTTCCCGAAACTATGAAAAGCGGAACACGGACTTTACTCCTAAAATAGGGGAAAACACCTATCAACCCTAGCCAAAAGGGCTAATATCGGTCCCCGGGCTTATTGGGACCTGCCTATCAAGTCAATGGGGTGGGTGCATGTAAAATTAGGATTTTTTCCCGAAACTATAAAAAGCGGAACACGGACTTTACCCCTACAATATGGGTCTGTATTATACAATATATGGGGATGGTCAATTTTTTTTCGTGGGCTTTACTATGGCTTGTGGGGTCTCGTTTTTCTCGTTTCGCCAAGAAAATGACAATGGGAAGGGTCCCGGAGCGAATCGGTGAAATTTTTGGGAAAAGTCACCGAGGTCTGTATATAGGCTCATACTGGCTATATGGGGGGAGAGGTGGTCAATTTTTTTGTGGGCTTTACTATGGCTTGTGGGGTCTCGTTTTTCTCGTCTCGCCAAGAAAATGACAATGGGAAGGGTCCCAGAGCGAATCGGTGAAATTTTTGGGAAAAGTCACCGAGGTCTGTATATATGGGGGTATAGGTTCAACCTGGGAAATTTTTCGTGGGTTTTACTATGGGTTGCTTGGATTTGTTTTCACGTCTCGTCATTTAGAACACGATGGGAAGGGTCCCGAAGCGAAACGGTGAAATTTTTGGAAAAGTACCATATAGCCCATATAGCTCCATACTGGCTATGAGGATATAGGTCCATCCTGGGAAATTCACTCACGTTCATTGTGATATGGGTTGTGGGATCTTGTTTTTCTCGTCTCGTCATTTAGAACACGATGGGAAGGGTCCCGGAGCGAAACGGCGAAATTTTTGGAAAAAGCTCACCGAGGCCTGGGTAGGCCCATAGGCTGGCTATGGGGTATAGGTCCAACCTGGGAAATTCACACACGTTCATTGTGATATGGGTTGTTTGGTCTTGTTTTTCACGTCTCGTCATTTAGAATACGATGGGAGAGGTCCCGAAGCGAAGCGGTGAAATTTTTGGAAAAAGTTCACCGAGGCCTGGGTAGGCCCATAGGCCTATACTGCATGGCTATGGAGGTATAGGTCCATAAGGGGTGAACGTTTTGGGGTCTAGGTGAGCCCCTTATGATCCTATGGTGTCGTATGAGGTCTTATTTTGAAGCTCCCGTGGAGTTTGTAATGTATCGACTAATGGTTCGTCCGTGTGCAATAGTCTGCGCATGCGCAGTCTGGCCGTAGTATAGAAAGCAGCCATTTGGGGGGTATGTGGCGGTTTGTTTGGGGTAGAGATGGACCGCTATGGGTCCGAATGGGTTGTGGGAGGTGTCAAAGTGAAGCTTGTGTGGGGTAGAGACAGAATGGCGTGTTTTTAAGTGCAAGTCGCGTCAATCTGCGCATGCGCAGTTGGGTGTAGTAAGTAAAGTGGCCATTTTGGGGGTGCGTGGAGGTGAGTTTGGGGTAGAGATGGACCATCCTCGGTCCGAATGCGTCCTGGGAGGTGTCCTTTTGTAGCTCTCGGGATGTAGACCCCGATTTGGGGGCTGTTCACAGCATCTGTGACGTCATCGATGACGTCATCAGTACGAGTAGTAGCGAAAAGTGTGCATTTTGGGGCAGTGAAGGAAGGTATTTGGGATAGAGATGCTCCATCCTCAGTCCGAATGCGTCGTGTGGGGTGTCCTCTTGTAGTTCTCGGGGTGCAGACCCCGATTTGAGGGCTGTCCACAGCATCTGTGACGTCATTGGTGACGTCATCAGTAGGAGTAGTAGCGAAAGTGAGCATTTTGGGGCAGTGAAGGAAGGTATTTGGGGTAGAGATGCTCCATCCTCAGTCCGAATGCGTCGTGTGGGGTGTCATCTTGTAGTTCTCGGGGTGCAGACCCCGATTTGAGGGCTGTCCACAGCATCTGTGACGTCATTGGTGACGTCATCAGTAGGAGTAGTAGCGAAAGTGAGCATTTTGGGGCAGTGAAGGAAGGTAAATGGGGTAGAGACGCTCCATCCTCAGTCCGAATGCGTCGTGTGGGGTGTCATCTTGTAGTTCTCGGGGTGCAGACCCCGATTTGAGGGCTGTCCACAGCATCTGTGACGTCATTGGTGACGTCATCAGTAGTAGTAGCGAAAGTGAGCATTTTGTGGCAGTGAAGGATGTTATTTGGTGTAGAGATGGACCATCCGCGGTGCGAATGCGTCATGGGAGGTGTCATGTTGTAGCTCTCGGGGTATAGACCCCAATTTGAGGGATATCCACAGCATCTGTGACGTCATTGGTGACGTCATCAGTACGAGTAGTAGCGAAAGTGGGCATTTTTTAACAGTGAAGGATGTTATTTGGTGTAGAGATGGACCATCCGCGGTGCGAATGCGTCGTGTGAGGTGTCATCTTGTAGCAACGCCCACCAACGCCATTCTTAATGCTTCAACGCCCTGGTGAAATAGCTCAGAAGCTCTGATATTCCATGGAATTGTCACCAATTCTTCGAAATGCAGTGACGCCCGTCAACGCCCGTCGTTACACCTTAACACTCTAACATAACGCCATGATATAGACCGGAGAGAGAACAACAACAACAACAAGGATGAGCCATGAGAGAACAACAACAACAAGAAGTTGTTTTCATATAGTTTATTCTCCCCAATGTTACATCATACCCACGCTGGGGGAGCCGCGTTGGGTATATCTACAATTCAAGAAGACTCTTGTCCAATCAGAGGCCACCATTTGCATTTGTCATATTCGTTCCTGTTCGTTAGATGTATTCTTGTCCAATGAGAAGTCTTCATTTTAGAAAGTTCTATCTTCGGCCATGTTCGCTCTGAACCGTTTATTCTAATCATCGTCGGGCAGGCCAGGATACCGTCGAGGCCACATATCCTCAGATAGTTGTTTGTGCATACTGAGTATCTATCAGTGCATGGGTGAATACATTCATCCGATGGGAAGATTCCGTAATTTTGTCACGAAGAACGTAACATTGGTGACCCTCTCTACGACCCACTTGGTGTTGGGGCGCTGTTGATAGGCCCATTCCAAGACATCCAATTGGTCCACTTGGTCCAGCACGGGCTCTAGCGACGCCCGGTTAATGATGATAAACGGTTGGTCAAATATCTGGGTGTTACTGCTCGGGTAAAAGTATCGGACTTGGTCTGTCTCCTTATGCTGCAGCACATAACCAAACGCCAGATTCAATTTGAAGGACGTAGCTTGGTCATTGAAGATGGCTTCCACGTAGCTGCGTAGACGGGCGAGGTTGGTCAGTCGGAAATTGTAGATATCTTGAATAAGGCGATGACGGTGGAAACAGTGCCGTATCATGGGCCAATGGCGCCGATAGATGTCACTCACTGGATAATCTTCGGGTAAGAGATCGCTGGGAACATCCACCGCATCTTCCAGAAAATGTTCGTTGTTGTCAGGCGTATGACTGGGAACAGTAATGCTAGGGACCGGCTGGATATCTAGGCTCTTCTGAACTGTGGGCATAGGCGGGCTCTCCGTGATCGCATCACCAGTGGCATTCGTCTCTACGGGCTCATCTTCACTAGGTCCGACCCTCCTGGGTGCCTCTTTAGTGGGAAGTTGTCGCTCATACCGTGGTGACGGACCATGAATCAAACGTTGGTGCTGTCTTAACTGACTGGGTCGTTTGAGGAGTTGACCACATTCATTACATTGTTCCTTCGCGCCCTCGTGGAGTGAGCGTTCGTGGCGCAGTAAAGCATCTTCCCGATTAAATGACCGTGCGCAGGATATACAAGTATATAGTGTACCGTTGTGGATGGAGGACTCGTGTCGTCGCAAATCTTCTGGGCGAGCAAACAGCTTCTGGCAAGTTGTGCAAGAGAACATATCGGCTGTGGATCTGGAAATGAAGAATGCCGTAAGAATTGCCACTTTTATACGTTTTTCCGTGACATTCGTGTCTTTTCGGCAACCTCTGTGACTCTTCGGTCACCTCCGTGTCTTTTCGGTGACGTCCGTGACTCTTCGGGCACCTCCGTGTCTCTTCGGTAACCTCCGTGACATCTGTGGTCACCTCCGTGTCTCTTCGGTGACCTCCGTGACATCTTCGGTAACCTCCGTGTCTCTCCGGGCACCTCCGTAACATATTCGGTCACCTCCGTGTCTCTTCGGTCACCTCCGTAACTACCCGGCTGTTCCCATGTAAACCCGGATGGATCTCCGTGTCTCCTCGGTGACCTCCGTGACATCTTCGGTCACCTCCGTGTCTCTTCGGTCACCTCCGTGACATCTTCGGTCACCTCCGTGTCTCTTCGGTCACCTCCTTAACTACCCGGCTGTTCCCGTGTAAACCTCGATGTACCCCTATGGAGCACACAGCTAAAGGACCCGGATAGAAGTACCCGGATTTAGGCGCGGACGTCATTGACAAGAGCCCGGATGTACAAGAACCCGAATGTACCCGGATGTAAAAGTTCTCGGATGTAAAAGTGCCCGGATGTTTACGAATGTTCCACCATTCCGGACTTCTATCAGGTCCATGTCCAGAAGCTCTCATGTCCTGCATGTGAATAGTCATATTGTGTGTGTATGCATGTGTGTATGCGTCGGTGAGTGTGTGTGTGAGTGTGTGTGTGTATGCAGCATGTGTGTGTGTATACGTCTGTGTGTGGGTGTGTGTGTCGCCGAGTGCCATGATACAGACCGATGAGAGGAAGAAAGATCTACACGTTCACAAGTGTTCCTATAGTCCGGAACTGACCTTTGACCCCTGCGCGCTAGCAATACCGGATAAAAATTACGCGCAGGGGTCAAAGGTCAGTTCCTGGTATCCTGGTGTACCCTATGCCCTACGGGCTATAGGGTACAGGGTGCACCATGTATGTGTGTGTGTGTGTGTGTGCTTGCGTACGATGACGTCACTTCCGAGCAGCGCAGGGGTCAAAGGTTACTTCCGGACTATAGGAACACTTGTGAACGTGTAGATCTTTCTTCCTCTCATCGGTCTGTATCATGGCACTCGGCGACACACACACCCACACACAAACGTATACACACACACATGCTGCATACACACACACGCACACGCACACACACACACACACACGCACACACACACATGCATACACACATGCATACACACACGCACACGCACACACTACGCATACACAGACGCGTATACACACGCACGCATGCACACACGCACGCACACACCCGTACACACACTCGCAAGCACACACACATACACACAGAGACATTTATACACATGCATACACACACGCATACGCTGGCATACACACACGCACACACACATACACACATACACAGAGACCCATACACACATACACATAGACTCATACACACACGCACACACACACGCGTAAACACACTCGCAAGCACACACACATACACACACAGAGGCATACACACACATACACACGCACAGGCACGCACACGCACACACACACGCCTACACACACACACACACACACACACACACACACACTCACAGACGCATACACACATGCATACACACACAATATGACTATTCACATGCAGGACATGAGAGCTTCTGGACATGGATCTGATAGAAGTCCGGAATGGTGGAACATTCGTAAACATCCGGGCACTTTTACATCCGGGAACTTTTACATCCGGGTACATTCGGGTTCTTGTACATCCGGGCTCTTGTCAATGACGCCCGCGCCTACATCCGGGTACTTCTATGCGGGTCCTTTAGCTGTGTGTTCCATACGGGTACATCGGGGTTTACACGGGAACAGCCGGGTAGCTACGGAGGTGACCGAAGAGACACGGAGGTGACCGAAGATGTCACGGAGGTGATCGAAGAGACACTGAGGTGACCGAAGATGTCACGGAGGTCACCGAAGAGACACGGAGATCCATCCGGGTTTACATGGGAACAGCCGGGTAGTTACGGAGGTGACCGAAGAGACACGGAGGTTGCCGAAAAGACACGAATGTCACGGAAAAACGTATAAAAGTGGCAATTTTTACGGCATTCATCATTTCCAGATCCACAGCCGATATGTTCTCTTGCACAACTTGCCAGAAGCTGTTTACTCGCCCAGAAGATTTGCGACGACACGAGTCCTCCATCCACAACGGTACACTATATACTTGTATAACCTGCGCACGGTCATTTAATCGGGAAGATGCTTTACTGCGCCACGAACGCTCACTCCACGAGGGCGCGAAGGAACAATGTAATGAATGTGGTCAACTCTTCAAACGACCCAGTCAGTTAAGACAGCGCCAACGTTTGATTCATGGTCCGTCACCACGGTATGAGCGACAACTTCCCACTAAAGAGGCACCCAGGAGGGTCGGACCTAG
Source organism: Hanleya hanleyi (assembly GCA_036873755.1). Lineage (NCBI taxonomy): Eukaryota > Metazoa > Mollusca > Polyplacophora > Lepidopleurida > Hanleyidae > Hanleya > Hanleya hanleyi. The sequence goes on along the minus strand of JAVTVY010021545.1, from coordinate 41,288 downwards.
TGAAGATGAGCCCGTAGAGACGAATGCCACTGGTGATGCGATCACGGAGAGCCCGCCTATGCCCACAGTTCAGAAGAGCCTAGATATCCAGCCGGTCCCTAGCATTACTGTTCCCAGTCATACGCCTGACAACAACGAACATTTTCTGGAAGATGCGGTGGATGTTCCCAGCGATCTCTTACAGGACGCCCATCCAGTGAGTGACATCTATCGGCGCCATTGGCCCATGATACGGCACTGTTTCCACCGTCATCGCCCTATTCAAGATATCTACAATTTCCGACTGACCAACCTCGCCCGTCTACGCAGCTACGTGGAAGCCATCTTCAATGACCAAGCTACGTCCTTCAAATTGAATCTGGCGTTTGGTTATGTGCTGCAGCATAAGGAGACAGACCAAGTCCGATACTTGTACCCGAGCAGTAACACCCAGGTATTTGACCAACCGTTTATCATCATTAACCGGGCGTCGCTAGAGCCCGTGCTGGACCAAGTGGACCAATTGGATGTCTTGGAATGGGCCTATCGCCCCAACACCAAGTGGGTCGTAGAGAGGGTCACCAATGTTACGTTCTTCGTGACAAAATTACGGAATCTTCCCATCGGATGAATGTATTCACCCATGCACTGATAGATACTCAGAATGCACAAACAACTATCTGAGGATATGTGGCCTCAACGGTATCCTGGCCTGCCCGACGATGATTAGAATAAACGGTTCAGAGCGAACATGGCCGAAGATGGAACTTTCTGAAATGGAGACTTCTGATTGGACAAGAATACATCTAACGGACAGGAACAAATATGACAGATGCAAATGGTGGCCTCTGATTGGACAAGAATCTTCTTGAATTGTAAATATACCCAACGCGGCTCCCCCAGCGTGGGTATGATGTAACATTGGGGAGAATAAACTATATGAAAAAAACTTCTTGTTGTTGTTGTTCTCTCATGTGTCATCCTTGTTGTTGTTGCTGTTGTTGTTCTCTCTCCGGTCTATATCATGGCGTTATGTTAGAGTGTTAAGGTGTAACGACGGGCGTTGACGGGCGTCACTGCATTTCGAAGAATTAGTGACAATTCCATGGAATATCAGAGCTTCTGAGCTATTTCACCAGGGCGTTGAAGCATTAAGAATGGCGTTGGTGGGCGTTGCTACAAGATGACACCGCACACGACGCATTCGCACCGCGGATGGTCCATCTCTACACCAAATAACATCCTTCACTGCTAAAAAATGCCCACTTTCGCTACTACTCGTACTGATGACGTCACCAATGACGTCACAGATGCTGTGGATATCCCTCAAATTGGGGTCTATACCCCGAGAGCTACAACATGACACCTCCCATGACGCATTCGCACCGCGGATGGTCCATCTCTACACCAAATAACATCCTTCACTGCTAAAAAATGCTCACTTTCGCTACTACTCCTATTGATGATGTCACCAATGACGTCACAGATGCTGTGGACAGCCCTCAAATCGGGGTCTGCACCCCGAGAACTACAAGATGACACCCCACACGACGCATTCGGACTGAGGATGGAGCATCTCTACCCCAAATACCTTCCTTCACTGCCCCAAAATGCTCACTTTCGCTACTACTCGTACTGATGACGTCACCAATGACGTCACAGATGCTGTGGACAGCCCTCAAATCGGGGTCTGCACCCCGAGAACTACAAGCGGACACCCCACACGACGCATTCGGACTGAGGATGGAGCATCTCTATCCCAAATACCTTCCTTCACTGCCCCAAAATGCACACTTTTCGCTACTACTCGTACTGATGACGTCATCGATGACGTCACAGATGCTGTGAACAGCCCCCAAATCGGGGTCTACATCCCGAGAGCTACAAAAGGACACCTCCCAGGACGCATTCGGACCGAGGATGGTCCATCTCTACCCCAAACTCACCTCCACGCACCCCCAAAATGGCCACTTTACTTACTACACCCAACTGCGCATGCGCAGATTGACGCGACTTGCACTTAAAAACACGCCATTCTGACTCTACCCCACACAAGCTTCACTTTGACACCTCCCACAACCCATTCGGACCCATAGCGGTCCATCTCTACCCCAAACAAACAGCCACATACCCCCCCAAAATGCCTGCTTTCTATACTACGGCCAGACTGCGCATGCGCAGACTATTGCACACGGACGAACCATTAGTCGATACATTACAAACTCCACGGGAGCTTCAAAATAAGATCTCATACGACACCATAGGATCATAAGAGGCTCACCTAGACCCCAAAACGTTCACCCCGTATGGATCTATACCTCCATAGCCATGCAGTATAGGCCTATGGGCCTACCCAGGCATCGGTGAACTTTTTCCAAAAATTTCACCGCTTCGCTCCGGGACCCCTCCCACCGTGTTCTAAATGACGAGACGTGAAAAACAAGACCAAACAACCCATATCACAATGAACGTGTGTGAATTTCCCAGGTTGGACCTATACCCCATAGCCAGACTATGGACCTACCCAGGCCTCGGTGAGCTTTTTCCAAAAAATTCACCGTTTCGCCCCGTGACCCTTCCCATCGTGTTCTAAATGACGAGACGAGAAAAACAAGACCCCACAACCCATATCACAATGAACGTGTGTGAATTTCCCAGGATGGACCTATATCCCCATAGCCAGTATGGAGCTATATGGGCTATATGGTACTTTTCCAAAAATTTCACCGTTTCGCTCCGGGACCCTTCCCATCGTGTTCTAAATGACGAGACGTGAAAAACAAATCCAAGCAACCCATAGTAAAACCCACGAAAAATTTCCCAGGTTGAACCTATTCCCCCTATAGCCAGCCTATAGGCCTATATACAGACCTCGGTGACTTTCCCCAAAAATTTCACCGATTCGCTCCGGGACCCTTCCCATTGTCATTTTCTTGGCGAGACGAGAAAAACGAGACCCCACAAGCCATAATAAAGCCCACAAAAAAAATTGACCACCTCTCCCCCCATATAGCCAGTATGAGCCTATATACAGACCTCGATGACTTTTCCCAAAAATTTCACCGATTCGCTCCGGGACCCTTCCCATTGTCATTTTCTTGGCGAGACGAGAAAAACGAGATCCCACAAGCCATAGTAAAGCCCACGAAAAAAATTGACCATCCCCATACACCATACAGGCATTTTCCCTTATATTGTATAATACAGACCCATATTGTAGGGGTAAAGTCCGTGTTCCGCTTTTTATATTTTCGGAAAGAAATCCTAATTGTACATGCACCCACCCCATTGACTTGATAGGCAGGCCCCGATAAGCCCGGTGACCGATATTAGCCCTTTTGGCTAGAGTTGATAGGAGTTTTCCCCTATTTTAGGGGTAAAGTCCGTGTTCCGCTTTTTATATTTTCGGGAGAAAATCCTAATTTTACATGCACCCACCCCATTGACTTGATAGGCAGGCCCCGATAAGCCCGGGGACCGATATTAGCCCTTTGGCTAGGGTTGATAGGGGTTTTCCCCTATTTTAGGGGTAAAGTCCGTGTTCCGCTTTTTATAGTTTCGGGAAAAAATCCTAATTTTACATGCACCCACCCTATTGACTTGATAGGCAGGTCCTAATAAGCCCGGGGACCGATATTAGTCCTTTTGGCTAGGGTTGATAGGTGTTTTCCCCTATTTTAGGGGTAAAGTCCATGTTCCGCTTTTTACAGTTTCGGGAAAAAATCCTAATTTTACATACAACCACCCATGACTGGATGCCCCTTCACGAATGCTTCACTTTGATACCTCACTCGACCCAATCGGACCATGCAGCGTATTTGAAGTCTGGGTACTACTTTTTCTCCGCGGAAGCTTTTTCCAGCGACCGCATCACCGCCAGACCGCATCACCGCGGAAGAATACATGCCCAGGGGCCCTTTGCCGGAACTATAGTGACCCAGAGTTACCTCCCCCTAGATTGGAACTCTTCTGTGCTGGAGGTAGTTTTTGGTCTCTTGTGAAACAACGCCACCTACCGCCATCAAGAGTTATCTCCCCCGGCAAAACTTAACTTTAGCCGTCTTTTATATACTACTGAGGAGTGAGCCGTGGGTGTGTCCGTGCCAATGAGTAATAGTATGTAAGAAGACGTGCGTTAGTCCGTACCGCTGGCAGCGATGATAGTGATATGATCATAGAAATGGTGCTAGAAGACAGGTAATGTGATGGTACTGATTATAGTGTGACGCAATAACATCAGCTCCGAGACTAAACAATAATATTCACGTTCCTGGTCTCCAATTGCATTCAAGTTCTAACCATGTTGCACGGATAGATACGGACAATTCAATATTGCAAATAGTAAATTATATATATGCAGAATTGTCTGGAGCGCGGTCAAGAACAGGTCCGTAGCCAAGGGGGGTTTCCTGGGTTCGGGCGAACCCTCCTTTCGGAAATTTTATATATTTTTCTCATATAAATGCCCTTTTCAAACACTGAAGCGAACCCCCTATTTGCCCCTTTTCCCATACAGCGAACCCCCTGATGTGCCCTTTTGGAGTGAAGGCGAACCACCCCTCAATAAATCCTGGCTACGGCCCATATTGGACTACAACAATCAGTTATTGCTTGAAACTTTAATACATCGGTCATCAGATCTGGTCGATGGTTAAACACACAGAATCTTCAGGCATACTAGGTTTTCTTCTCCTCCAGCCAGTCCAGTAATGAAAATGCATATTTAACGACAGATATTTAACGACGGCAATATATATTAACCATGGGGAAATGTGAGAAATAATTGCAAAATGTTCAAGGCATTAACTAATACCTTTTATAGCCAAAAGCATCAGCGCTGATGGCAAAATGTGGTGTGGAACCTCCTGTTGCTGGTACACAGTTGGACATTTCTTAAGAACCCCCAAGATAGAGTTAATAAACAGCGGTAATAATATTTCGATTTTCACATTCTCAAGAGACTTAGTCCAATTATGATAAATGAGATACAATAAAGAAATATCAGGAGATGAATTCGGAGAACAATTCCTTCGGGGGAAAATTCGGTCAGCGTGTTGATCTGAACCTATCACTATAAACTATCCACTCGCGCAGAAATTGACCGGTAACCTGCTCCTATATCAATATTTACCAACCTAGATATGGGAATGGTAAGGAATTATACTGTCAGTCTTTCGCTTGCAAGGCCATTTTATTAACTCGTTGTGATGCGAATCCTCAAGCTTTTATTTGAAAAACCAGAAGAAAAAAATCATGTCCATGGCCGGTCTAATCGCAGATTATATTGTAGAGCATATTTAAGTGGGAGAAAAATATCACCATTAACGCCGAAATAGCTCCAGTACACGTTTGAGCGAATACTTCATAATTCGTTTTGAGAACACCAATGGGCAATTTGGATGCCAAATTGGAATTTCTTCAATACTGTATCATTAAATGTGGTTGTCTTAATTTGTTTAGCGGACTCGCGAGAAACAGGTATCCTGTGTAAATTACACGGTCCCTGCTCGAACCTTGTATATGAAGGACAGTTTTCACGAAATATATTCATGTGATATTGATTCTTGAAAAACAAAAGTAACGTTCTTTGCATCACGCAATTCTTTGCCATATCCCAGGCTGGGATGCATGTTGTTGTTTTGCTCTTGGTCAAAGTTTAATAATTCCCGCTATCCTTGGCATATGGTCGTGCGTTATCAGAGGCACAATGTGACGTGAAGTAGGACCTACTGTCCAACAGTGAATGATTAACGTCATTAATGCATGATTTACGCCATAATCCGTAGTTTCGTTCAATGCCTTATCACGTCTTACTTCGGATCGGCTAAAACAACTAATAAAATAATACCAAAACTATGCAACATAACCCTACCTGGCCTGGGTGAGGGGGGGGGAGGGGGGCGAAATGGCCCCCCTACCAAACTTTCTGCGCTATCTCCAGAACGACAAAAAATGGAGAACTGAGACTCCAGGACTTTATTGTTTATCATATTGGGGTCATTTTGAGAGTATTTGCATGACCCCCCGAGCAGAGGATCATGGGAAAATTCAAGATGGTGAACAGGTGGGGCACCAGAAAAAAAAAAAAAATCATATTTCTTCAGAATTTCTGCTTTTCCGAGATGGAAAGTGAACAAAAACTATTTTATTTCACATCAAATTAATATTTACTACTTTAGCATGCAGTTTTTGCGGAGAAATTGCATAAATAAAAAAATCGGAAAATCTGACCGAAAAAGTCGACCAAAAAATGACGTTTTTTGGAAATGACGTCAATGATACGTCATCGAAGCTGCCGTCTTGGATTTATTTCTTTACATTTTCTGATAGAGCTTGACCTAAGGGTATGGTGTGATAAGTTTCAGGTCCCTAGCTCAAGCGGTAAGAAAAATAATTAGAGGGGGGGCATTTCGCCCCCCCCCCCCCAAAGGCCAGGATACGTCCCAAAAAGCTCAGGCCAGATAGGGTTAAGGTAAATGGATTGTAAACTTATGCTCATTATAAAAGGAAAATTACTCAGATGTTGAAAGGCATATGCAAATCTGCTTTTCTAGCTGTGCAAAACATAACGTTGCTCTCATCATTTCATGGTCCAGACAGAACGATAGAGGCATAGGCATAGGAATGGGCTTTTTGGGGGCTGTCCTGGCCTGGGGGAGGGCCGAAATGCCCCCCCCCCCTAATTATTTTTCTTACTCCTTGAGCTAGGGGGCTGAAACTTACCACACTATACCCTTGGGTCAAGCTCTACCAGAACGATTTTTCGGTCGGATTTTTCGAATTTTTTATTTATGCAATTTCTCCGCCAAAACTGCATGATAAATTAGTAAATATTAATGTGATGTGAAATAAAATAGTTTTTGCCCACTTTTCATCTCGAAAAAGCAAAAATTTCGATGAAATATGACAAAAACATCACTTTTCTGATACCCCACGTGGCCGCCATCTTGAATTTACCCATGATCCTCTGCTCGGGGGGTTATGCAAATGGGCTCAAAATGACCCCAATATAATAAACTATAAAGTCAAGGAGATTCAGCTCTCCATTTTTTGTCGTTCCGGAGATAGCGCAGAAAGTTTGGTAGGGAGGGGAGGCATTTCGCCCCCCCCCCCACCCCCAGGCCAGGTAGGGTTAAGACAGGGATTTGCAATCAGATTGCAGCTTTATACCGGTAGTCGGTTGGTTGGTGGCTAAAGTCAGATAGTGGTTATATTATTATAATAAAAAGGTGGCTTCAGTCAGATGGCGACTTGCTATTGTATGCTGGTGGATACTTAATCGTTACAGATAGTGTAAGTTATGTAGTCATTATGGTATACATGTGGTGCTTATATAAGTGTTTATATAAGTATTTATATGGTGACCAAATGATAACCAACAAAAATAGTATAGACAATATTGGTGGCTAAAAGAGTGTCAAAGTGGGAATAGTCCAAAGATAGTGGCAAATCAGAGAGTGGGTACCCGGTATAATTATTTAAGGGCTAGAGATAACGAACAGAGTGGGTTTATCTTCCAATAGTAGCCATTTGCTATGATGCGATGCTGGTTGTGTAGTTGCTAATTTGTTGAACAATTAATGGTGGGTACGGATGATGGTGAGTAGGGAGTGACAACAGATATTGACCGGTTACAGAGTGGATATAATCAAATGTTGGCTACGGACCACGCGCAGTATAGTCGAATTTCGTTTCTCTCTATGCCCCAACGTGGAACAATCTTTTTAATTTGCGATATCTGACGTAATTTCAGTGGCCCCGCTTAGGAGTTAACGATTATAGATGGCTCTGACTTACTGGAAAGTCGCTTTGGTCTCACATGCGTGTTGACACGGCTCTCTTTGTGTAGTCCAATCACGTGATTTAAAACTGGTGAATATCCTCGATGCACTCGAATTTCTTTTAAAATCTATTACTATCTACTTAGGTTCATCGATCGTAATATGTATAACTCATTAATGTCTAATTAGGTACATCGATCGCATAATATCAATTAATGTGTATATGCTTCAATGGACCACAAAAACAAAATGGGCAAACTATAGTCTATAATTCACGTCGACTGTCTCGGATTGCATCCAGATCCCGTCAGTCGAGCCATTATCACTAAATATATGGTTATCTTATATTATACGTATCGGAGATCAGTCACTCTGTCAAAGATCTACTCATTTTCGTTGTCAAAGTAAGCCGGCAATATTCACAATATATTGGCTCTCGGAAGCGTTTGTCAAACTAATGAATGATGCTGAATGATTGCTCGACATGCGAACAGAACCAAACATATTATGTCATAAAGGCAGAAAAAAGTTGCTTCAGGAAACAGGCTGTCGACCATCCATATTTCCGCGTACACGGTGCCTGCAAGATTTCATATTCATATTACAAGTTTTGGGATCGTTCGTGGATACAAGAGGGTTATGGGGTCTCGTAGATCATCAACGAGTATAATACTGTATAGAAGAATTCGAAGAAGGAATATGGTCACAAGATAACCATATCAACATGTGCTTGGCGAGGAAGTACATGTATGCATGAAGGCGTCACCATTGGTTCATATATATTATAAACAGATCGACATTCATAACTGACATGTTTCGAAACAAAATATGCTTTACAACAACGGTAATGCCTTGATTTTGAGGGCCGTCGGTAACACTGCCCTAAAAACCACTGCCAATACAACTAAACCCAATGACACGGTACAACGATCACAGCGCCAGATGGGTTAAATTTTCGGCATAAAATGTAACCAATGGTGACAACGACGAACCCTTGATTTAAGGTTATTTGTCCCAATATTCTACCGAAACGCTATGTCCAACTGATATATATCAACGTGTATGGGTATCATTTCGCTTAATATCACCATTCACTTATTAAGAAACAAATTCTACAAACTTTGAATCCTCTTCTGATTTGTGTTCTACAGACACAGCACGGATGACCACGGAAGGATCTGACCTAAAACAAATCTCCAACAATTAAACTAAGGAATAAGACCACGTTCCAAATGACAACGCCCCACGAAAAAGAACGTAAAGATACATAATATCAATCCTGAAACAGAGAAACTCAGACGCCATGCCCGAAAGATCCAAAGGACTGCCTACTAGCAAACAAGAACATGATCTCACAAAATAATGTTTGACTTTCACTCAAAATAGAACGTAACTACTATCCTGTACCCGGGCACACACTCCAAGCACTGTAACAGGAACATACTTCGGGATATCTCCTGTAGTTCTGCTAGTTTTTGTTGTGGGCGACAGTGGGCGTACGAAAGAAGCACAAAGGAATCAACCACGTCACTGCAATAAACTTAATATATGATTTGCCGTAAGAAACTGACGAACTAAAATAGGTGGACGAACTTGCATAGACAATATTCTTCACTCGATTCGTTTGTATCTTTGTTCTCCTCTTCTTATTTTTATTAAAATATACCGGTAACGTTTTTAAAGACAAACTTAAAAAGAAATATGTTGTGAACATAAATAAAGGCTTGTGTTGATGGACCGCAAAATCCGTACACAGTCAAATTTCCACATGTTGGTACCGTGTGGTAATTGAATGGTAACCGCAAAGACGGCCCCCTGAACAGTACGCCTCAGTAAAGTACCAGTCAATACTGACCAGTATCCACACATTACCAGATCAGTACTGATTGGATATTGTTAAGTACCACACGAAACAGGACTGTACAGTACTGCATGGTACCTGGACAGAAACCAACCTGTTACTGTGCAGTACTGCTCAGTTACCTCTTGGACCCAGGCTGTTGCTAACTGACATGTACTGCTCAGTTCAGTTCTGAGCTGTGATTACCACACAGGAACTGTTCAGTTACAGCTCAGTACTTACATGTATGGTGGGCTTTTCCGTGAAGTATACCGTTCAGTAGTGTACAGCTCAGTACATGTCTGTGAAAAATTGCCGGTCTACGAAATTCGTCCCTAAAAACTAAAATATTCAAACAGAAACAAAGACATTCATTGGTCACTTAACGTTTCGGAATCCATTATTACAAGACCGGTCCAAATGAACTTATCAGTGCCTAAATGCCGTCGTTTTCTCATATCGGGTAATTAAGTGTTGGCCATGTCACAGGCTACAGCAAAACCCATGTAAACAAGGCATGAGCGGTCAATAGTTTTCAACGGACGTGTAGAAGGCAACAGGATGATGCCCCAGTCGTCAAGATTATCTGAAGACCGTTTTAATTACGGGCGGTCTGATTTGAATAAAATGGATAACAGTAAACAGTTATCATGTATACAAATATTTTATTACTAGAGTATATGCTAGTACACGTTTTGATCTTCAGCATTCAGTTGTAACACTTTCTATTGTTTAATCTGCATAGTACATTTCTGAACAAGCGTGCTACATATACACTTGGGGAATGGAGATTTTTTAATATTCCAACTGCAGTAGTCCATGGAAGCCCAAAATAAGTTCTAACTTCAGTAATGTATGCAGCTGCAAAAATAAACTGCCGTGGCTTAAAATGGGAGAGAAGACTTCATGGATTAGAATACGTTATGAGAGGAACCAATGCGGATGTCTGCATTGTTCTGCTGGAACGGATATATTTACATATTATTTTATTTGAAGAAAACTGAAACTCTTGGAAACAAGAACTAAATATTATTATGAGGTGACAGTTTAATTAGTGGATATTTGACTAGACGTATATGCAAATTGGATTACGCAACATAAAATGTCGATACAGGTTTGAAATACTTGTAGCAAAAATACTGGTAGCATAACACACAGTAAGTGTTGAAACAATACGAATCCCGATTCGTTCACAGGAAAGTCAGCCATCGTCGGGGATTTTCAATTAATATTTTGTCGATTGTAGTTTGCGATATTCCTCTTTGCTTCATCATAGGCACAATATTCAGAAGTATGTGACAGAACCCGTGTCCACCGTAGTTCTCCTGTAATCAATCAAACATAAGATATTTACATGTATGCAGGGATGTTTCGGGCTGTATAATCGGTGTCCATGTCGAACTGTTTGTCAAAAGAGTAATCAGAAGGGCGCTAACAGGCATGTGGTTAAACAATGTCATTATAACCCGACCCTGTAACAAACTCTCCGGCGCAAATTATGTATTTGATTTCATTGTGTATTCCATGATAGAAATAAAGACATAATTGCAAATTTTGCCATGGTGATGCAATATTAAATGCAGACATGAAACAATAAAAAACAAACAAGAGAATGAAACCTCTCAACCTTGAAACATAGCATACCTCATAAAGTATTCTTCTCGTTAAACGGTACGACATGGGTTTACATTCTCTGAATATTTTTTTTTATTTTTTATTTATTAGTAGTCTGCACATCACACTGTAATCAAATTGTTTTGCAGCTCTTATTAAACCGAACATTAACCCTACATATTGGGGTCATTTTGAGCTGATTTACATAACCCTCCAAGCAGAGTATCATGGGTAACTTCAAAATGGCGAACAGGTGAAGTACCAGAAAACTGATGTTTTCGTCATTTTTCTTCAAGGGGGTAAAAACAATTTTATTCCACGTCGAACTATTATTTACGAATTTATCCTGCAGATTTTTTGCGAAGAAATTACATAAGCGAAAAATTCGAAAAATCTGAACGAAAAATTGACCCCAAAAAAGCTTTTTTTTTTGAAAATGACGTTCTTGTGACGTCAACAAAGCGGCCATCTTAGATTCTTTTACAATTTCTGGTAGAGCTTGACCCAAGGGTATGATGTGTTGAGTTTAAGCTTCCTAGCGCCCCCGCGCTCCTAAACCATCCTCCCCCCTCCCTGGGCCAGACAAGTCTAAAAAAGCCCGGACCACGTAGGGTTAAGGGTTTATTGAATCACTGTAGGAAACTAACAATGTGACAGATAGACGAACAGACAGACCCAAAAACGATAATCCCACCTTTCCTACTGTGGGCGAGGGTTATAATATCAAACAGAAATCAACAGTTTGGTAGCATCCATTGCAGTGTGAGCATATTAGACCCACCTGTCGGTGGAGTATGTGGCAACTTGAAGGTGTTTTGAGTTGGTTGGGCTGTGACTTACCAGTTTCTAGAGTGTGTGACAGTACCAGCAATAATTCACAAGACATCAGTGTGCGTCTCACCAGTTTGTAGAGTGTGGGAAAGTACATGAACAGGCCTGTAGTTGTTACTCACCAGTCTGTGGAATGTGTAACAGTATCAACCACCATTCACAGGCCTGCAGTGTGTAACTCACCAGTTTGTGGAGAGTGTGACAGTACAAACAGTAATTCACAAGCCTGCGGTGGGTGACTCACCAGTTTGCGGAGTGTGTGACAGTACCAAAAGTAATTCACAATCCTGTGGTGGGTGACTCCTCAGGTTGCGGAGTGTTTTACAGTACCAACAATAATTCACAAGCCAGTAGTGGGTGAGCAATCAGTTTGTATAGTGTGTGACAGTACCAACAATAATTCAGTTTTTAGTGTGTGTGACAGTACCAGTAATAATTCACAAGCCTTTATCGTTTTTCTCACCATTTTGTAGAGTGTGTGACAGCATCAAGCATAACTCACAAGCCTGTAGTGGGTGACTCACCAGTCTATGGAGTGTGTGGCAATCATGGGCCATCAGCACTTGATCACCAAATCCTTCGTCCACCAGAAACTTGATTGCCTGAATCCGTTCACCATCATTGGGCATGAAGACCTTCTCGTTGAACTGGTAATAAGGCACATCGATTCCAAACATGTCGTATTCACAATATATCCCAGTCTTCGCCAACTCTCTCAACTTATCGCGACTAAATATTGTTCCTTGAATATTAAATGAAAATAAATTGATATACATGAACAACATCCATAAATTGATCAAGTTAATATCCACCATAAAAATATGAAACTTACTTCAAAATAAAATATTCGATTGCATATTCTGGACGTTTTCCTGTCGGTGATAAAAAAATTAAGCGAGGGGTGTAGTGCTTTATTCTTCATAAAGATGTTGATCTAAATAATACGAATATCCATGCACTTGGGTAACACTTACTGTCAAGGTGTGACATAACTGTTTTGTCCACCTTTCCGCCGGCTTCTTGAATGATCCGCACGATCGTCATAGGAGCGTCTTCACCTCTACCGGGATGAATTATAACAGGGCAGCCTAATGAAGACTGAACCTGAGCTCCTGCCTGAAGTACTCGTCTCTCTGTATCTACAACACAAGAGACTCCTCAAGGAAAAATGTACACATGTGTGACAAAAATCACCATTTTGTTATTAAGGCCACAGTTAACTTTCCATAGAGAAAGAGCAGGCTTTACACCACATGTACCATATGTATCCCATGTGTAAAATGTCACTCTGAAATGTTTTTGTTGAGACCTTAAGTTTTCAGCATATCGTATCTTGCATACTTCATATTGGAACGTTACAACCACAAATCAAGTTGGATTCATACCCTGAAGGAACCTTACATGGTTTTTGGCTCACAGAACAGGTCTAAAGATTACATCAATTTGTTTTAACCATATCTGGCCTGGGTTTTTTGAGACCTGTCCAGGCCTGGCGGGGGCGGGGGGGATACCCCCTTTTTTACCCCGTGGGCTAGGGGGCTGAAACTTACCACACTATACCCTTGGGTCAAGCTCTACCAGAAAATGTAAAAAATCCAAGATAACCGCTTTGATGACGTCACAGTGACGTCATTTTCAAAAACGACATTTTTTGGTCGATTTTTCGATCTGATTTTCCGATTTTTTTATTTATGCAATTTCTCCGCAAAAAAACTGCATGATAAATAGTAAATATCAATATGATGTGAAATAAAATAGTTTTTGCTCCCTTTTTATCGCGGAAAAGCAGACAGTTTGAAGAAATATGACGAAAACATCACTTTTTTGTACCCCACGTGGCCGCAATGTTGAATTTGCCCATGATTATGCAAATACATGTAGGTACAAAATGACCCAAATATGATAAACTATAAAGTCACGGAGTTTCAGCTCTCCATGCAGAAAGTTTTGTAGGGGGAGCCTTTTTGGCGACCCCCCAAAACCCAGGCCTGGTAGGGTTAAAACCCAATTGACTCAATTGATATTTTGTGAATATATACATGACCTTTCGTAAGCACAAACGTATGAGCTTCCGTAAATATGAGCAGGTAAATCATTACTTCGTGATCAGCTGATTGATCCATGTGTAACTAAATGCACTATGTGCTACCGAAGGTTATGAGCAGTACGATACATTGCGATTAAATTAATTAATTATTTACGCCACACCAACTTTATTTTTGTTTCATGGGCGGATTTTATATTTTTTCGAGATTGAAGGAGAGAATAAAAATAATACTGGACCAGACAAGCGGAAACTCATCTACCCACAGAAAGAAAGGAGTGAACTACAAATGTCCAGTTATATTTTTACCTCCGTCGATCAGACGGAGGTCTAGGAGCGCAACGTGAAATCTCCCGCCAAATAATTGTCATATGGGGAACCCACGACTCATAGTATTTCCAATAGGGATCGTCATGGTTCCCGACGAAATCTTGAATCTTTTCTTTGGACACAATTGAAATAACGGGATTCCCCATTGCAATGCATTGCAGTGGGCCTTGCTTCTGTAGTCGGGTTCCACCTCAATCTCGATCCGGTCCTGTCCTCGCAAAATGGTACATCTTCAGAAAATTTATGACCTACTGTCTGTCCCAGATAATATATCCGAGATGTCTCGTCTGATTTATCAAAAAATAAAGATGGTTATAATCTGAAACTTACTCATGCGGTCAAACATGAATTGACCAATTTTTCTTCCAAGTATGATCTCCCGACAAAAAGTAAAAGTGGTCATCAGGAAGATTGTTTGTTTTACGTGTCAAATGCCTGGGTTAAAATTCAGCGCCATTGTGGGTCAGTCCAATGCTGGTGAAACGTCATAGGGGTGATTGGAAGTTAAGCCCTCTGTTGTCAGTGAAGACCACTTGACATTCCAAAGGAAGAAACTCTCCTATACATTAATAAAAAGCAACAATGATGGTCGGAGCTATTTAAATAAATACTTTAATTTGAAATAAGAATATCCGAGTCAAATTGTATATTTGGACTACCTCCCTTGATGTGTACCGGACATTCTTACACCTCTCCGTTGCTTTGGACTCATCCAAGCAACATGGCGCACGTCGCTAGATTAACCCGGGAAGTGCCTACGTCAAAAACAATTTCTCCTCCTGACCACTTTTACTCGTTGTCGGGCGATCATACTTGGTAGAAAAATTGGTCAATTCATGTTTGACCACACGAGTAAGTTTCAGATTATAACCATCTTTATTTTTTGATAAATCAGACGAGATGTCTCGGATAGATTATCTGGGACAGACAGTAGGCCTATCCCAAAGTTCACAAGATCATTATTGTTTAGCATCATCAGATAAACAAGAATAGTACGATCAGACAACATGCAGGCGAAAATACTGTATAATTGACGTAATTCGTTGTTTTCCGCGTTTCAATGGTTGATCTTCAATGCATAATCTACATGACGAGTAGGCCTACAAGTACGTTCAGTTTTATTTTTTTAACAACAAAACTTGCATAATGTTAGCAACAATAGTACATATCATCAGGCGTATGAACAGTACTATGTATTGAATGAAGAACAGAAATGCTGCAAATGCCCTGACCTGATCATGTACATGTCACGCTAAGAACCTTGGAATAGGTCATAAATTTCTCGAAGATGTACCGTCTTGCGGCACCAGTCCATTCACACCCATTCATCTCCTCGTGGGTTCGTCCGTTTGTGTGAATCGTGTACCTGTCATTCACTTTGTAAGTTACTACAGTCTGATAAAACTGGTGTTGATAATTGTAATCTTTATTGGTAATGATCATTGACACAAAATATCTCCTCCAAGCAGCACGCAAATTGCGTGTTTTACGGTTTCCAGGGGCAACGTTTTGAAGGAGGATAACTCCGCTCAATACTTCTAGAGCACTTGTACAAAAGTTGTCTCCCTTGGTATTTTGTTTCTAGCTTTGTTGTCTTATCAATTCTAATATTTTTTTTAACTTGTTCAAACGATATAAAGATGAACAATTATTCTGAAATTAATTTGAGGGATTCTCCAATCCAATCAAGATTTTGCAGAACTAGAACACTTTTCAGCCATTTCATTTAATTTTTTTTGGGGTCTTTTTTTTGTCTTCGTGTTTTTTTTGTCTTTGTTTTTTTTTTCATTCTGACTTTAGTGAGTCTGTATGACAAAAAAGAGCAATAAACCTGATTCTTTTAATTTCTGTTTCGTAGAATGAAAGAAAACGTTAATTTATTTTCAAATAAAAAAGTTCATCATTCTGTGCTTTTGAAACATTCTGTCAATTTGGAACCTGCTTTGATTTTTGAGTTGTAAGTTGGTGCAGTGATCTCAATGTACATCATCATCATAATAAAGGAGTTAATTGTTCATCTTGAGCTTGACTAGTTTTCATCCATATCACCTAACGGTCTCAAAATTCTTCCTGGCAATGTATAATGTAATAGCTGATTTGAAGCGTCCATTGAGTCTGGAAAAAGACTTGATAGGTCTTGAAAAAGGTATGGAAAAGGTCTGGAATTTTGAAATCCCCAAGGTGTGGGAACCCTGTCATTTTGTTTCAGTTGATGATATCCACCAGCCTGGTTGTTCAAAAACAGTTATTCTAAATTTTGCTGATAAATTATATTTCCGGGGGGGGGGGGCGCTTTATCTTGGCATTTGGCAGTTGAATAATGGTTTGATTTTGCAGAAGCACCAAATTGATCTACCTGCGTGAGTCTGTAAACTTATTTAATAAAGCTGATAAATAATATACATATGCTTTTCTTTTCATTTATCCTAACAGTTTAGTGACATCCACATTGTGTGCTGTGATACTTGTTGATGAAGAATAATTTGCTTGTTAAGCCCTGATAATATTCTGAAAACTTATTCTGAATTGTAGCTGAAACAAAGGAGTGTCTACATTCCACATGTAGGCCTACATTATTGAGATTTTTGACTGATAGCATGGATGGAACGTTTCTCAATTTTGTTTTGTAGTTTTAAGCCCTGGACATACCACTGGGCATTTATTTGCCATACGATCACATTTCACATACTTTGTTCAGCCCCGTGATCTGGAACCAAACAGACAGTATCACTAGATGAAATAAGGAGAACATGATATACATTTCAGGTTTTACCAATGCCAAATGACTTGAACAGAAGACAATTAGACAAAATGAAAATCAATAAATATATCAATAAATAATAAATTACATAGAAAATTTTCTTGTCTTTGCAAGGGGGACATCAGACACACTGACAACACAGACCATTCATTCAAATTTCGCCTTCCATTGGGGAGGCAGAAATATTCCTTAAACACAGTATACATATTCTCTCTTGTGATAAACATTACGCATGTAATGATGACCGGCAGAGTGATACATGTGTCAATCGGTCAGACATTTTCAAGGATGCCCAGTTTTAACTTAAAACAACCATGCCGGACTTCATTCCTTATCTCAGAATAATTGGATCTAACTTTTACAAAACCTGCAGCCCCCAATAGCTCCTGGATCTAGACCACATAAATGAAGGGATCTAGTTTATCGGTGCTATGGCAAAAATATCATGTAGAATGGGATTGTGTGGATAATATCAGATTCATGAAAGTTGAAGTCCTGCAGCATGCTCCACAAATATCATCAAAGGTCACAAAACTTTCTGATCTGCGCCAGTGTGGATCTATACTTTTTGTTTGTTTTGCTTTTTTTTTTTTTACAAAATTATCTCCCTTGACCAGGTGAGGACTTGAATGTGTCTGAAATGATTTAGCTTCTAGAAACAAAGACTTCATTTCCTGAGTAGAGGTAAAAATCGAACATATTTTGATTATTTTAGTCAAATTTCAATTCCACTTCTGGTATATGTACATGTATAAAATACATACAGAATGAACTGCATACAGAATAACACAAAGAACAGGTATATGTATCTCATTACATTCTTAACCAAAGATCAATACCTGGGTGATATTACAACAATACCATGGTGTTATATATTGCTATGATTGGCTTAACTTTAGCTGCTGATATTTCTAATTTGAGCGTAATGGGCAATCATACTAAATTTATTTTCATAATTTCATTTATTTTCACAATAAGCAACATAATCGAGATTAGCAAGTGAAGTTTTACAACATAATATAATACGCATCATGGATCTCCTTTATGATTAGCATGAACTTTTTATTCGCTGGAATCCAGCCATTTGTTCCATATGGGCAATATTCTCATCAGCAATCACCATTCAATATGAATGTGATACATGTACAAGTCCATGGTAATTGATACATTATGGTGAAGGTGACCTGTAACACCAGTATACAAAATTATTCCGAGCTCATTGAATCAGCACATGATGCTGAGACAGATCAGAACGGAATGTCGGTAAAATCAGATGTGTTTTGTAGAGGATTCTGTCAATGAGGATGCTATACTGTACACATACAAAATATGAAGTGTTGATGTGTAGGGCCTATAGCATAAAATCACAAGCAAGTTGGTAAAACTAGGCACACAGGGTCTCATTTCTGACGCTAACGTGTTGATTTGGGTGGGGGTGTCCTCTCATGGGGAGGTGTGGGTGGGAAAGGGCCTAATGTCTCAAGCAGTATTCCAGGTTTTCCATCAATATACTCTATTCCATACCCCAATATTTCAAGCACGTGAAATCAAAGAAATATTATTTGCGGGGAATGTGGCTTCCACATCCCTAGCTCGACATGCTAGTGGGGAACCCTCAATCGCACGTTAATTACCATTGGTGAAGTTAACGTCAACAAATGCAAAATTGAGCTTGGCATCCGGCCCTATGCTATTCAGTGATGTACTATTCCCCTACTGATCCTGTTGCCTCGACGGAGGTCTTTGCGCTCATTCAGCGCTTGTTTAAATAAAATCCCGCCCGTGAAACAAAAAATAAAATTGGTTTGGCCTCATTACCTGTTAGCGGCCATGAACAGCCCAGTTCACCAATGACTCCACATTTGATGTCGGTTCCGTCTGTCCCCTCCGTCAGTTCTTTGATCATAGCCTCTCCTAACTGTTCCACGGTCATCTGATGTACAGATTCACTGAGCGAAGCATCCAGGTAAAACCCTGAATATAATGACAAGGAAAAGTATCTGTTCTACGGTCATCTGAAGTAGACTCATCGAGGGAGGCGTATAGACAAAAAACCCTACATAATGACAAGGTGAAGTATCTCAAATCTCTCGTCGATTCACAGAGTCGCTGACGGAACAGCCCAGGTAAAAACTCAACTTGCAGAGTGGTTGATTCATCGCCGGCATTCAGATATTGCTTTGTGCTAGAAAAGCTGTTGCCAGAATGTTTTCAAAATTGGCATTAATGTGGGGAAAATGCTAAAAAGCGAAACTAAATAGTCTGCTCTCAGCCATCTTTGGTCGAATGTGCATTGCTCAGGAAAACAGTAGGCCTCTTCTAGCACGGTTTGGAAAAATGTGTATATGAAAAGTGAATGGTTCTTGTGCACATTCCCAATATTTCTATGTAAAAATACTGATGGTTGTCTTCAATACATTACGAAAATGAACTGAATCTTCGTTGCACGTTGACATTTATATTTCTTGCAATCTATACACTGTTTTTCAACCACTTTCAATGATGTTTGTATTCATGGATGTCTACTGTTATACACATACAATTATATCAGGAAAAACGTTTGAATACTCACAATACATACGATTTAACCCTATCTGGCCTGGGCTATATATTGTCGCTATCCCTGACGCTAGAGTGCTGAAACTTACCGCACTCTATCTTTGGGTCAAGCGCTATTAGAAAATGTAAAAAAAAATGACCGTCATGATGACGTCACATATGCGTCATCTTAAAAAAATGCATCTTTTGGACGACTTTTTCCTCACAGAAAAGGAGGAATTTTGAAGAAAATTTACGAAAACATCAATTTTCTGATCCCCCACAGCTTCGCCATTTTGAATTTACCCATGATCCTCTGCTTGGGGGTTATGCAGATAAGTCCACGGCGTGTCAGCTCTCAAGTTTTTGTCGTTCCTGAGACAGGAGCTAAGAACCAACAAGGGAGTGGAGAGGGGGGAAGTGCCCCCCCCCCCCAGGCCAGGTAGGATTAATATGAAAAATAATAGTAAAAGTACAAATATACAACAATATTATCTCCATCTGATATTCATATCATTAATTTCTCACTATTAACTTAAACTTTCAGGTTATTCCAATGCATCTCACAGAAACTGACAATTTAACATCGATCTCACTGAACAGAAGATGTCGCCATAGAGTGATGTCGGCTGTCATAACAACATTCAGCTTGCTTGGCTACCGACATAGATCGGCTATCGACATCTATATGCAAAACAACGCCCGATAAAAGAGCGTTAATCACCACTTTATAGGATACAACATCCTCTCATGAAATGCTGGCGACGCCCATGATACAATAGAAACTATTTCTGGACGAACCAGTTACAATCGTCTTGGAATGTCCGCTCACATACCTGCTCCAGCGATAACATGGACCCCAGACTCCTCTGATGCTCTCTTCACAAACCTGATATCACGTTTAAATCCTACCGTACTATTCTCAACAACAGCCGAACCACCGTATTTCTGGAAACAAATGTAAAATTTGCACAATCGCGTATTGTACCGTCGAAACTGTTATTCGGATGTTATAATAATAAATTAATAAAACGATAGGCACATTTAACATAAGCATAAACAGTTAGATACTATAGAATAGTTGACACCTTAGTGTAACTGAACTTTTGAACCATGCAACAGTATGATCCTAAAGCAGTTGAAACCATAGTGTAACTGAGCATTTGAACCATTCAACAGTGTGATCCTAGAGCAGTGTAACTGAACATTTGAACCATTCAACAGTTGTTTATATAGAACAGTTGAATTGTCATGTATTCCTTGCTGTTGCATCACTAAGCTGTTAGAACAATTTTATACAAATTTTGCCACCTGTTTAACTTAGAGAACAGAATAATTATAGAGTGTATAATCAAATCCAGTTTCATTGCAAGTCAATCTTCCAGTTTCATTTACAGTTTAATCTTCCAAACGTTTTATAATTATAGTTCAAGGAAAATACAGACCAGTTTTATTTAAATACATATTTATTCGTTTGGCATTCGATGACGGAACAGTCTAATCATACAATTCGGTATCCTCAATCAATCCACCAATCAACCAAACTAACCTTGAATTGTTTAAGCTCCTCTATAATTGCATCCTTGCCGTCGTGATACTTCAGGTTAGGCGTGTGACTGTACCTACAAACAGTACAATTCAGGCAGAACATGTGAATGAAGATAGGATCAGCATCAGGCATTCACTTCTAAAAATAAGTGATCGGCTTTTCCCGTAACTCTAATGCCCCCTACACCCCACAAACTTTCTACCATATCTCCGGAATGACAAACAATTGAGAGCCGATACTCCGTGACCTTGTAGTTTGTCATATTGGGATCACTTGGGGGCTTTTTGCCTAACCCCCGAGCAGAGTATCACGGGTAAATTCAAAATGGTGGTCATGTACGGTGATGCGTAAAAGTGATGTTTTCGTCATTTTTCTTCCTAATTTCTGCTTTTCTGCGAGGAAAAGTGGAGAAAAACTATTTTATTTCACATCAGATTGCTATTTACTAATTTCTCGTGCAGTTTTTGCGGAGAAAACGGATGAATGAAAAATTTGAAAAAATCTGACCGAAAATTCGTCCAAAATGTCCTTTTTTGTAATGACATCAATGTGACGTCACAAAAGTAGCCATATTGGATTATTTCACAATTGGCGGAGCTTGATCCAAGGGTCTGGTGAGGTAACATTTAGGCCCATAGTTCAAGGGATGAGGAAAATATTTAGGTGTGGGAGCGGGTGGCGAAATGGGCGCCAGGCCTGGACAGGTCCCAAATCGGCCAGGCCAGATAGAGTTAATAGGTAATGTGAAAAGCGCGGGGTTACCCTATGCAGTTCTCGTGGACACAGCAACTTTACACAGCATGTACCCATTATTCTCCAATGTTCCAGATGTTTTGAACCCAAAACTAGAGCCTATGGGCTTTAATGAGATCTGGTAGCTGGGTTATTGGGGGATAAGTTTGTAATGAAATAAACGCACAATTATATATTTAATTTCAAGTTAGGCACAGGTGGCACCAGGCACGAATGTATGTGGCTAAAACGCAATCACAAGTTACATCCTGTGACAGGTATATGAAGGGCCGGTCGCGCCATAAACGCATCCTTTAAACGTTTTAACTTCTTAAACGTTTAAAAATTGTAAAGCTTTAAAAAGTTTAAACGTTTAAACTTGAACCAACCAATCAGATGTTATGAACTGACATTTTCCTGTTAAAAAGCAAACGTTTCCAGTTGTAAATTCGCGACTTCAGACGTTCCCTGTCAAAAGAAGAATTCGGTCTTTTAAAGGTTTCCGGTTAAAAGGATAACGTTTCCGGTTGTGATCGTCCAATCAGATTTTTTATTTGAGCCACGTGTATTCCAACATCTACACCAACACGTGCAAATCTCCACTGGCAAATGTTTCCGTTATGTAGTGTATTTTAACCAATGAAAACCGTTCTTACAAATTAGGTTTTGGAGAATATCGCAGGACATGATGCACGGTGACATGAGGAATACAATATGCGCGAATATTTGTAAGGGTTATTTTCATTGGTTCAAACAGACTACATAGCGGAAACGTTTTGCCAGTGGACATGCGTTGATGTTGAGGTTTGAACATACGCGGCAGCAATAAAAAAATCTGACTGGACGATCACAACCGGTAACGATTTCCCTTAAACCGGAAACGTTTAAAAGTCTCAAATATTACTACTGGAAACGTTTGCCTTTTGACAGGAAACGTCTAAAGTATTGGACGTTACAACAGCAAACGTTTTCTTTTGGACAGGAAAGGTCTTCCAAATGTCAATTCATGACATCTGATTGGTTGGTACAAGTTAAACGTTTAAATTTATTAATCGTTTGGATTTCTGGCGCGAACGGCCCTTCTTAAAAGGTACCGACATAACGAAGTTGAACATACCAAAGAAAGGCAGTCCTAGGATAAAAGTAACTCAGAAAATGGAAGCCGAAATATAGAATATTATATCACAATGACTTCCATTTTCGGAGTTACTTTTATCGTAGTTTATGTGAAATTGATCTGTGGGAACAATGAAAGGTAGTCCTATGATGAGGGAAGTTGCACACGTTACGCTAACCATGTGTTACATGTACCCAATTAATTTCCGTCCAATTAGACAATACAGTAGGTGCTCATCCAACCTTGACTCAACCAAAATAGCTGAATTTTGCTCTTTATCTTGATACATAATTCCTCCAATACGTCAGTTCGGGATTCCAGATGAACACCATTACCACCATGTTAATTTAACCAGCATAAAGAAAGCAATATGATACCTTCTTTAACATGGTATTGTTGGTGTTGCGTTGAAACTGCAAACTGACCTGTTGAGAATTCCATAGAAAAAGGGCCAGTGGAATGAAGTCTAGGCATAAATACCCACAGGGGATTAAGGTCAGTTTGTACTGAACATACATGTACCTAGGGGTAAATAAGAGAGATTATACCTACGGGTAAATAGAGATTGATTTAGTGTTATGAGTGAGAAGGGCTGGACATCAAGGTTGATGATGGTTATGTCACAAGTTAGGATAAGACAAGACATGTATCACACTTTCTGGATATCCCACAGGTTGACTGGTGGAGTACAAGATAGGAAAAGATTATAAGATATGTTACAGCTTGCTCTTGTGAGAAAAGCAAACAGTGGCCTGCAAATGTGATAATGAGACAATGGGGCCAGGTTGGCTGCTATGGTAGAGCATCTCAAACATATACACCTAACCAGCTAAACTGTATAATTTTCTCAGCAGAGTCCAAGCTTTGGTAAAGTGACGATACCAGTCTGCCATACTTTAGAGCGTATTAATCTCATATTTTGTGGGAAAACAATGAACAGAGTAATATTTAATGCAGATAAGGGATCAAATATATGCCAAGTGACTATTAGTGACTAAATATAGACATACAAAAGCCTTTCAATCACTAAGGATCCCCAAAACTCATCTCTGTGGAACTACTTTCATGCAGCGTAAGGCTATCCCGTGAGTCGGTTTGCACTTTTGTCCATTTGCCCACAGCATTCTAAAGAGCCTCTGGCTAACGCCAGATCTCAAAAACCGTACGAGGCATACCCCCAATGCAACCGCCAATTTCAATTCCATTCGGTCTTCACGAAATGTTTTTACGGACGACAGCTAGCTCCGGAATGTCGGATCTGATGATGGAATCTAGCTAACTTGAGCATACAGCTTACAGACCAATCTAGGTAAACCAAGATGGTAAATCAGGGGAATACCATCTAGACGTAACGCTATGAAAACTTCGTGCAAAAGGTTCGACGATATTCCACGAGATCCCATAATAAGCCAATCAAAACCATTTCAACCTTTTCTTTCTGAAAATGATTGACGTTTACTTCACGGAGATTAACATCTTCGCCCGGCACAACCTTTTGATATTTTCTACCCCTAACAAAGCCAGACTTTTCCGCGGGAGTAAACTCTTTGATGTCCACGGACCCTGTCTGGAAATGCCATATTTGGAAAGTGTTTTAGGATAATGTTTATATATTAGACCACGAGCTACCGTGTGTAATTACTGTGGGCGTGATTTTGAAATAGTTACAACCAGCTATCCATTTGATTGGCTAACAATAGTAGTTTCAACTTGCACGGGATTTATATAGGGCTGAATTCAGATATAATATTCCGTGATATTATATCCGAGTTTACTGAGATTGCTTACAGACGTGTACATTCTCCAATGATTGTATGCGTATACCGGTACTTATAACATAGGAAAAGGACAATTTGGATGACGGCTAGCTATTGAATGTCGAATATGATGCTTCTATCCTGGGCATACGACATTCATGCGCAGACTTTACACAACTTTACATTCTCCAAACTTTACACGGCCTATGATATGTACACTTATAACAGAGGGAAATGCAATTTGATGGTAGACTCGGCCCAATACGGCCACCCTCAGGCCAATACCAAGGCAATAGGAATATAAACAATTCATATGATCTATTACTTACGGATATTGTCTGATCCATCCCGCATTTTTCAGGGTAAAAGGCGCATGTCCGTTCTCTTGTACCCGAGGGTCAGAGGTCGACTTGAGGGTGAATGTGTAGTCCATCGACAGGTGCTCATGGGGGTAAGTTATCCCTATCTCTGAGGGCTCTACAACCCCTAGAACTGGAATATCGCACATGAACTATATACATAATATGTCTTAGTCTAATCATTTCAATACGTAACCAGCGCTGAATTAGAAAACTTATACGATTCAATAATGACTGAATTATATCTATGTCATCAAACATGGTGGTTTCGTACTTGCCTCCGATAGGTAGTTAGGATGGCGTACAGACGGTGCAAAGTCGTTCTCAAAATTCTCGATCAATTTTTTCGATATAGTTTTTTATTCGTTTTTTTTCCACCCATCGAGAATCAATGGTTTTATGTTGATCGAGGGAATGTCGAGAAATTTTAATCGAGAAAGCTTCGATAGAATATCGCGAAACCATCGAGAGGCGAATGAATACAATTACATCATTCACAGATTAATAGCTGTTAGGACGCTATTTGTGAGGGCGCTACATAAAGTATGTGCCCAGGTAAAATTTATCTGTATTTGCCGCTTTAACACTGTTATGCTAACATATAATGTCATCGCGATTTTAAAAGGGACTGTATTGAATTATCAAATTTTCGTAAGCTTATTTTATTATACTAAACAAATGACCGGTTGGACATCTGACCGCTCAAACGATCCAGCTCCGGTCTTAACTATTTGAAATCAAACAGGAAATATCGTCGACATTATATTATGTTTTCATACATGTTCTATCTATAATAATGGACGTATACATTGGGAATACACTTCTGTGAATGTATGTATTATGGGTCTGTCAGTGGAGCCGAACACATGCATGGGATATTTAATTGTGCATGAAACCAGTAACCTGGCCCCCTAGTCTACGGGTATATATGTCAGCAATGTAACATGGTAGGCAGGGTACCAGACTAGGCGAAGACAAAGGCGGCACTACTTTCAATCGGTTTTTAATCGTTTTTTCACCACTAAGAACAATTTTCGGAGGATTCTCGACTGATTCGCGATATCGTTTTTCTTTCTAGAAAAAATTCTCTAATGAAAACCGATCAATAAAGCGAAAGAAAATCGATTTCGTGAATCATTCGGTTTTTTAGAAAAAAATTCTCGATTCTCTCCCAACTTTGGAATTCGCGATATCGAGAAAAGATCACAGATTTCTTGACGAAAAACCGAACGATATTTGGAGACGCTTCCGTACAGGCGGGTTTAGCCGCCCTACCTGTCATATTACCCACTGGTTTACCCGCCTTACCCGCTACATTGCCTGTGGGTTTATCCGCTCTATCTGCCATCATTTTCGCTGGTTTACCGGTCATTTTACACGTGACGCTGCCCCTTGCATATGGCAAGCCGTTTCAGTATTTAATCGGTTATTCCACATATGTTGAAAACT
Source organism: Hanleya hanleyi (assembly GCA_036873755.1). NCBI lineage: Eukaryota > Metazoa > Mollusca > Polyplacophora > Lepidopleurida > Hanleyidae > Hanleya > Hanleya hanleyi. The sequence goes on along the minus strand of JAVTVY010021545.1, from coordinate 14,607 downwards.
TTTGCACATATGTCAAAAAGTTTTTAACATATGTATAAAACTTTTCAACATATGTCTAAAAGTGCGAATTTATTCCACATGTGTAAAAGTTTTATACATATGTTAAACACTTTTTGACATATGTGCAAAAGTTTTCAACATAAGTGGAATAGTTAATTTATTTAACATACGTGTAAAACTGTTCAACATATGTGTAAAACTTTTACACATATGTCTCAAACTTTTACACATATGTCTAAACGTTTTCGACATATGTTGAAAAAATGGTTTTTGCACATATGTCTGAAACTTTTACACATTTGTATAAAACTTTTCAACATAAGTGAAATAGTTATTTTATTTCACATATGTGCAAAACTTTTACACATATGTCTAAAAGTTGCGACCTCTGCCGTAGGCATCGACTGCTCCCTGGTATCATTTTGGCGCCTTTTCCTCCTGCAAACAAAGGAACAATCTTTCCACAATGATAACATATTCAGTAAGGTTGACCTTGAAATGGCTGTAAGAGACTTGAGTTCGTGTGTTTATTTATCTGTGACCCAGCTGATTACTCCTACACTACAGTATTTCGATCCTGTATGTCAAATGTCTTGTTAATTCAGGCTTTGTTCCTACCCCAGTCCCGCTATCCTCGTCCGTTTGAAGTTTGCATGGACCCACCGTGCTCTGTACCACATTTAGCTACCGCACACAGGGGCTTGTTGTTGGTAATAATTTAGGATCTTAATTTTCATATATACTCACCTCGTACTCATATTTATCGAGTAGGATGAGAGAATATCAGAATATAATATCATAATTAATAACTGACCAACAACCAGCCCCTGTGCTATACCGCAGTTTGTACGATCTGCGTTAGCTACAGGATTAGAGGTGCTTTGAAGGAAGATAGTCATGTATGGACCTTGAATCCAAGATAATATAGTACTATTATTATTATTATTATAAGCTTCCGTGTCCTCACTGTAGTTTCACATGTCTCGCATAGTCGGAGAGACGAAAAACAAACCCCGAAGGCACAGCGCCATTTTGAAATGGTCGTTAGATAACAAACATTCACGAGAGATTATACCACAGGGAGCAGTCCATTTCCTTTCCATTAACTCTCCTGGAATGTATTTAACATATGTACAAAACTTTTGCACATATGTGGAAAAACACTTTATTTGACATATGTGTAAAACTTTTCAACATATGTGTAAAACTTTTCAACATATGTGTAAAATTTTTGCACATATGTCTAAAAACTGTTTTTTACACATATGTGGAATTCTTTTGTACATATGTGCAAAAGTTTTCAACATATGTGGAATAACCAATTAAATACTGAAACGGCTTGCCATACTTGCACCCTTCTTTTTTGCTCATGTGAAGTGAGAGGCGTCTTTTCCCACAACTAATATAAGTCTTAGGTACGAAATACTAATCGTATCCGAACACCCCAAGCGCACAAACGCTATATATATAAGCTACAGTACAGAATTCGGTGATTCTCTCCGAGTACTCCGACTTCCTCTCACCTCTAAAATTGGCTGTAACCACATGAGTGAAATAACCTTGAGTGTGACATTAACTAAATACTCTCTGTCCCGCTCCCTCCCCCTCGAATACTTCCAGATATGTAAGGCATACCTGTTTGTATCTTTCCTGATGGTACCGTCATACTGAACCGATGAGTCTGTTCAGTGCTCTCTATCTTCCGAGTATACGAAGTCTAGATCTGAACTGAATGTCAGTGTTTGTATAATGATACTATCACACATACATGTATGTCTTACAGATTGCAAATCAAATGAACACACTAGAAAATGAGGTCATTGGTTCTCTTTCGTACGGTGGCTCATAAGTGACATTGACTTTTTTTTAATTATGTATTTCTTTTTTTGCATTATCACCTAGGTGGAAGTTATTCTCACCCGGGTGATATTATTATCACCTGGGTGGAAATTATTCTCACCTGGTGAGAAATTTTAATGAGTTTTCTTCTTTTGTTGTTTCGGCTAGCGTTGTCACTCAATGGTTCACTTTTCTCATAACCATAAAAACGACTGTCGTAGGTAAGATCTAGTGTTGCTCTAGATGGAAAGATGACGCAAGAAAACTCGATGATGAAGCCGAGATTGGTTTTATTCAATCCTCCAAGTTCCAATAATACAAGTATACGCAATTGAAACAATAACCAGCAGTAGGTCACAATCAAAGTTCTTGTAGACAGATCGTATAGTCTAAATATCAAGTCAAGATGTTGTATGACTTCTGAGACAAAACGCCAACTGTCTCAGGAGACCAAGATGTTAAAAGTCTAGCCTAGTGTACAATACATCAAACTTTTATACAGTCGAGTAAACAAAACACTTAACATAGGCTTGGTCTAATCTCCAGTTTTTCACAATTCAAACACTTAATTAAGGGATCTACCGGAATGACACTTGAGCTCTAGTTACACAGATACAGGGCTGGCATGTTTAACCAAAATGATTCAAATAGCATACATGTATATGATATTAAATGGAAGACAATTTATCTATATGCATTTCTCTAACACACAGCGTAAATCATTCAAGTATACAATTGACCTGATGTGACAATCTCTGGCTCGTACCAGCTACCAATTATCAGCTTATCTTTAATGGTCAGTGTTTCCTCGACCACTTCAATTACATACAGCGGTCTATAACATACAGCGGTTAGTATTCCCTGGCTTCCGCTCGACCAGCATATACGCCCCCCAATCTCAATATAACTGTATGTATATACATGTACCGATCAACCCGTGAATTAACATTGAATCAAAATAAACAATTTCCAAAACTGATTAGGGCAAATGTAAAACTCAAATAGATACATGTGTGGCGTCCCCCTATATCCATATAAATTCCACATATACTCCCCACCAGAAGTTAAATGTCCATTCTGCAGAATGTCAATTGACGGTTGAGAAACATCAAACATTGAATTTAAAAATGTGATTATACCACCATGCTTAATATGCAGTTACACGATTACATAAATCAATGCTCGTATTTAATAAAGACATTTTATAATCAAATAAGATGCAGGATTCAAACAATATTCAATCCTGAATCTCACACAAAGGGCTGGCCGATAAAGATAAACTTTAATCTCAATTTAAAACATCAAACTTGGGAATCGATGTTATAGGCAAGATCACAGATAGTTCCATCTGTTTTGTACGTCTTACTAATCAACATTAATGTGAAAAGTACATTCCTGGATACATCCAAACGTTTTGAACCATCGTTAAAACCTCAAGAAAATGACCTTTTAAAGATGTCCATGAAATACCATTTATCGATCTAAAATGTTTGCCTTCGTGAAATGCGAGAAAATGTGGTCTTTTACTCAATACAATTAAGAATGCAGACATTAGGTTTACCGAAAATTAAACATTTATCTGATCAGGTTAACATTCAACTTCAGAAATCAAAGTGTAACATCGTTATGGGCCTCATTGAAATGGAATAGGTACTTTCCCAATATTTAAAACAAATTTTAACGACACACAAATACAACACAATAGACACATACACACAAAACGAATATGTAGCTACGTCACTTCAACTGACAACTGCCTGTCAGGATTATCTCTTTATCTCATTCCGAGGGGGTAATGTTACTCATTCAGAAGTCTAGACATATTGACATACAGTCTGGATACAATACGTAATGCAATTGAAATAAATCGCTATTACTCGTTAATTTTACCAGCTCGTCATTTAATATCATTACAGACTCAATCTGAGCATCCTCAAAAGTTAAATCAGGACGATATCGTATATTCCACCATTAGTCGACTATTTATCACCACGCTTATCTAACTTGTCAAAATCTCATCGCTTGCCGATTCGTTAGTCTTCAAACCTTAATCACGCACAGCGGCATCTCTACAAACATGGGCCGCATCGCGCCCTGAATCAAAATTTGATTCCACGTCTGAACAAAATTCAGTTATTCATCAAAAGGCTAGGTCAAACTATCGTTAGTCAAAAATGAAAGACTCATTTGCACCTATGCTCAATCAAAACTTCTCGTTAACCACTCAACGTTTGCAACTGGTCATAACGTTAACACTGTTGATGTTGACCCTAACAAACAAAATAACAACGCGCATTATTCAACTCATACCACTACAGGGCATCTCAATATTGTTGCAACAAACAACAAAAAATATTCACCACAGACACAATTATTCTGCGGTTATGTCTCAAACAGTCTTCCATAACTGTCACCCACGTATCGGATTTCTCTAGCATCGCCTGTGCTAGTGTAATATACGGTACTCCATCCGCAAAGGTTAACATTTGGACCTTACGTGTTACTCATAATGAAAGCTAGAAATTTATGGTTGACTTGGACACAATTATGTATGACACTTAACGAAGTTGTCAATACGTGTTAATTGAAACCAATTTGTCATCCAACATCTTAGACTTATATCTGAGGATCCAAAATAAACAAATAACCACGACGTCTAGGCTCTTATAGCCGAATCGGGGATTTTGAAGGTTCATCAACCAACACGAACATGCTTCCATAGCATCTACTAAGCATCTATATGCTTCAAACCACTAGTACGCACATGTACTCAGCGTATCTTAAGACCTGTCGATCATGTACGCGATAATTTTAGTTCCATTTATGCAATATTACGTTAAGGGTTTTAGCTTACCAGCTAACACTATTATGGCAACTAATCGCGATAAACGTCCTAATAAAAAAAATAAAACATCATTGTGGAACCACGTCACAATATTATCGTAAAAACTTCAAGTTCTAGATTTATCAATCTGCAAATCACTAAATTTACTAGTCACAAAGGAATTCATGCAATCTACCAATTTCACCATTGGTCATGCAGTATTATCAATAATAAACAAAACATGCACAATATACGAGAGATGTCAACAATTCATATAAGGCACGATTATGGCATATATAACATGACTGTTCAATACATGTTACCAATCTGTTTGGGGATTCAGTCCAAAATTTTCCAAAAAAAAGTTATAGAGTATAATGTCTTTGAGTTCGTAAGGGCATGACCCATTCCTGTAAAGTACACACTGTTCATCACACGCACTATTGTCAATCAGTGGGAACTTCACAACGTCAGACAGAAAGTTCAGGGAAGTCCAGGCAGAGAATATATCACAACACAGTTATTTTTTCAATCACTACGGCCATTTACAAGGCTCTGTTAAATGAAACGAATCAAACTGTACCTGTAGATATTGTTCCACGGAATGGACTCGGTCCAGAGGTTTCTGGCACACGCTGTCACGTCACCAAGGAAGAAGAGAAACATGTCGCTGTTAAAGGAAGGAACAGTGCTTGGGTCGAAATACTGCATTGACTACACACAGAAGATAATACGAAAATACACATTTTCATACAAAATCGAACAAATTAATTTCATAAATTTAGTTTCAATTTAGTTTCGTCCGTCACTGTCGATGATGGGACTGGACACTTCATCGATCAGTCGGTGAGCGTAGAACATGGCTCCTCGTCTGCCTTTCCGTTGGGTGCCAGGCGTGGTTGGCACCGGCCTCAGAAATTGGTAGCAGGGGCCCTATCTTTATCCTGTTCACATGCCACTAAGCATCCTTAATATTATGCAAGAAGGGGAGGGTAACGGTGTGACGAATAGGTTATCTGTTTTTACAGGCATCAAGCCTGCTGAACTGCTGCCGTAGCCCACATCATCTCCATGGCATCTCCGCCGTAATCCAGCACCGTCCTACAGTTCTGCGTCAAATCAACAACACGTTCCATAGGCCCATTTTCACCTATTTTGAAACACAAAGTGTCAAACGCAATCGTTTGCAGCACGCTGTCAAAGTTCGCAAGAACTACATGATGGTAGATTGGAGAAACGTTGAGAAGTCCGAGGGGCGTGACACGATGGCCACATCTTAGGGAGCTTGAACGGCATGCTGACACTCATCCAGCCATTCTCTGACCGGCTCCGTTATCTTATTTCCTGTCCCGGGTTGGGCGCCAATGAGAAGTTTTCTTCTTTTGTTGTTTCGGCTAAAGTCGTCACTCACTGGTTCACTTTTCTCATAACCATAAACACGACTGTCGTAGGTAAGATCTAGTGTTGCTCTAGATGGAAAGATGACGCAAGAAAACTCGATGATGAAGCCGAGATTGATTTTATTCAATCCTCCAAGTTCCAATAATACAAGTATACGCAATTGAAACAATAACCAGCAGTAGGTCACAATCAAAGTTCTTGTAGACAGATCGTATAGTCTAAATATCAAGTCAAGATGTTATATGACTTCTGAGACAAAACGCCAACTGTCTCAGGAGACCAAGATGTTAAAAGTCTAGCCTAGTGTACAATACATCAAACTTTTATACAGTCGAGTAAACAAAACACTTAATCTCCAGTTTCTCACAATTCAAACACTTAATTAAGGGATCTACCGGAATGACACTTGAGCTCTAGTTACACAGATACAGGGCTGGCATGTTTAACCAAAATGATTCAAATAGCATACATGTATATGATATTAAATGGAAGACAATTTATCTATATGCATTTCTCTAACATACAGCGTAAATCATTCAAGTATACAATTGACCTGATGTGACAAATCTCTGGCTCGTACCAGCTACCAATTATCAGCTTATCTTTAATGGTCAGTGTTTCCTCGACCACTTCAATTACATACAGCGGTCTATAACATACAGCGGTCAGTATTTCCTGGCTTCCGCTCGACCAGCATATACGCCCCCCAATCTCAATATAACTGTATGTATATACATGTACCGATCAACACGTGAATTAACATTGAATCAAAATAAACAATTTCCAAAACTGATTAGGGCAAATGTAAAACTCAAATAGATACATGCGAGGCGTCCCCCTATATCCATATAAATTCCACACTGGGTGGAAATTATTTTCACCCGGGTGATATTATTATCACCTGAGTGGAAATTATTCTCACCTGGGTGGAAATTATTCTCACCTGGGTGAAAATTATTTTCACCTGGGTGGAAATATTTTCACCCGGGTGATATTATTATCACCTGGTTGGAAATTATTCTCACCTGGGTGGAAATTATTCTCACCTGGGTGGAAATTATTCTCACCTGGGTGGAAATTTATCTCACCTGGGTGGAAATTATTTCACCTGGGTGGAAATATTTTCACCCGGGTGATATTATTATCACCTGGGTGGAAATTATTCTCACCTGGGTGGAAATTATTTTCACCTGGGTGGAAATTATTTTCACCTGGGTGGAAATTATTTTCACCTGGGTGGAAATTATTGTCACCTGGGTGAAAATTATTTTCACCTGGGTGATATTATTATCACCTGGGTGGAAATTATTCTCACCTACGTGGAAATTATTTTCACTTGGGTGATATTATTATCACCTGGGTGGAAATTATTCTCACCTGGGTGGATATTATTATCACCTGGGTGGAAATTATTTTCACCTGGATGAAAATTATTTTCACCTGGGTGGAAATTATTATCACCTGGGTGGAAATTATTATCACCTGGGTGGAATTATTCTCACCTGAGTGGAAATTAATCTTACCGGTGTGGAAATTATTTTCACCTGGGTGATATTATTATCACCTGTGTGGAAATTATTCTCACCTGGGTGGAAATTATTATCACCTAGGTGATAATAATTTCCACCCAGGTGAAAATAATTTCCACCCAGGTGAGAATAATTTTCACCCAGGTGAAAATAATTTCCACCCAGATGAAAATAATTTCCACCTAGGTGATAATGCAAAAAAAAAATACATAATTAAAAAAGTCAATGTCACTTATGAGCCACCGTACTTTCGAGAGTACCGTACACTGCGAGTCACAGAAATCAGTGGAATAAATTATGCGTCGCTTGAAAGTAGGGCAAGATACCCCAGAATAGATTTATTATGGCGAGGTTTGGAAGCTAGCGTTGTGATAGTGTTAAGACAAATGGATTTAGATTGTAGGCCTAGCAATATATCACATACTCCCATGCTCAACTTGAATTTAGATAAACAATACAGAGATTACTAGTACTAGCGTTGGACTGGCCCGCTACGGGCATGCAAGTTGCTAGCGTTGCGATCGTAACAATACTTGCCTCAGCCTGTAGGTGGGCCCGTAACAGTGTAAAGCAGTGTTTAGACAAATGGATTTAGATTGTAGGCCTAGCAATATATCACATACTTCCGTGCTCAATTTAGATGAAACAATACAGGAAATAATATTATTTGTATGAACAATTCTTTCTTCGTCTGTCACAAGAAGTTCACATAACAGTAACAATATTGTAACATTGGACTCCGTATAACAGTTTGACAAAGTCTATAATTGATGCCCTCTCTACTATGTTCTGAATGAAATGAAAATATTACAATTTCATTCGCAAATAGTCCTTTGTAATTTGAGAATATTTATTGCATCGTTTTTTGTTGTAAATTTTGTCAAAAAAATATCTACCTGTACTTCAGTTTACAATATCCAGTTGTAAATGTGACCAGAGAATCGCATGGAGAACATGGAGAAGTGTGTGGTCAATCTGGCCATCTATAATGTCAGACGAACCAGATAGGTGGGGCATCGCTGTTATTTCGTACATTTCGATAAGACACATATTCACAACACAGAGGGAAAACAGACCGCTACGGAGTCATTTTTGATTCATATTTATGATTCAGTTATATGCCTAAGTGATTGACAAGGCATGGAAATCGAAATCAAGGAAAGATTAGTTCCGGGGTATGGATTGCTGGACCGGATCTCTGCGAACAAATGCGAATATATAGGCCTAATTTCAACTAATATAAGTAGTGTAAAAATTGGCTTCTCGAGACACATGATATTGTGAAGGGTATGGGGTATGACGTGGCCTTCTTCGTGACCTTTTGACCTCCTGAACTTTTGTTCTAGTGAACTTTTGACCTTATGTGAAAATAGTATAGGGAAATCAATCTACACGCTTTTTACTATGCTCTGCAGGCTGATGCAAAATATTCATTGTCATTCAGAAAAAAGGAGTCTGGGTCAGTTCTGTGACTGGTTTTCTAAACAGAGAGATCGCTCGGGATGAAAGATGGGGGGGGGATGGGTATTGAAAGAACTAGTTTACAGGCTCGATTGGGTCTATTGTCTCGCTCTAATAAATTTGAATAAGGAATGAATGAATTGTCCTTATAAGAAGTGAGTGAAAGAGCGAGTAGGATTTAGCGCCGTTTTCAGCAATTTCTCATTCACATCGCGACAGTGCCTATGTCTGCCAGCAAGCGAGAGTTCCTATTATCCTCGGCATTGATCAGTCCATCCAGTACAGCACCGGTCACGCCTATTGCTCACATTGTCCGTATAATAAGTGATTCGGAATTAGACAAATCAGAACAAAACCGCCACGATTCTTCACGTAGGTATATTGTGTAAACAATTGTCGGCCACATTTGCTGACGTGACACCTTGGGTAATACAAACTTCCACCAAGGCGAGTAAAGACAGCAGTTCTTGCAGAGGCTTCGATGATACATTGTAGCCTGCAATGTTTCTGTTGATGCTGTTGTTATAACAAAGAGATTTTAGAGTGATGACAGTGTAATCGCTGGAAGTATTGGCAGGTTACCAACGCGCTACAACATTTCTATCCATACTGGGTACCCGAGTCATTTACGCTAAGTACTGGCTGTAATATGTTCGAAAGCCGCTCCTCGCGCAGTAACTGCGGTGGTCCAAATGCGCGCCACAAGTAGAATACAGCCGCTTTATCACGCGCGAGGTTTTGAAACATTTCGCTAGTTTTCTTGTGTTTGAGGTTCCTGCGAACTCGCTAGAGTTCTGTAAATTCACATCGACAATCGGTCCTTCTTTTTGGGAATAAAAGGATCAGAATATTCCAATAAATGTTTGATTGTCACGGATTATTTTCCGTTCCTTTCAGTGGCCAGGCCGCGCGGGCCAAAATCGAGATGCTTCCAATATCACAGAGCTATTGCTGGCTGAGTGTAATAAGATATGTTGAAATTGTACTACTCAAATGAATCAATACAGATGTACGTCAAACGTGAAAGGCAATATTCTGGTGGTGGCTTTTGATTGCTGTATTGCTTTTCATTTCTGATAAGCGTATGCTTTGATAATCGAGGCAATTTAGAAATTTGTGAAAAGCATTTAAGGTTCAGAGGGGACATTTGACTTGTGACTTCTAGAACCGTGGAAATAGAACGAGCTGAGCACGGTTGGATCCATAGTCTGATTTGAAGAGGACCTTGTATCTTTAGATGGGCGAATGGCTCCAGGTCAGGTGCAATGCAGAAGTACCAAAAATAAAATATTTCCAATACAAGAAATTGTTCAATGGGCATGAAGTACGATATTATATCGTATACTCAGAAAAATTTCAAGTCACCGAGTCTCACGATTCTCGAGTAACAGGGCCGTGAAGTAGTGCATTTTTGCAAAATAGTTGATTCTGAGGTGAAAACAATTCTTATCGTTCTCTGTAAAAACATGTAAGATAAACGATAACCAGAACCAGATTTGGTCTACGACTACATATTGGAACAGCAAGTATGCTGTATCAAGCTGGTTCTGGTTATCGTTTATCTTCATATGTTTATAGAAAGAAACGTGAGGTGTTTTTCCCCTCAAAATTGGCGATTTTGCACGAATGCACTACTTCAGCGTCCTGTTATTCGAGAATAATGAGACTCAGTGCCTTGAAACTTTTCTGAGTATACAATATTGTACTCCATGCCAACTGAACAATTTCTTGTAAATGTAATATTCATTTTTGGCACTTCTTCTGCACCTGTTCTGGGGCCATTTACCCATCTAAACTTACATGGTCCTTTGTAGCAATTGGATTATATTCCAGGCTCGTTGAAATCAGAAAGTCCGCAACTCAAAACCTTCACCAGGAGCGAACGTTGCCGCCTATGGATTATGAACCGGTAACGATGTAGGGGTTCGGCGCATGTCTAAAATTGCGAAAGAATGTACCTCGTCATAATGTAAGCCTAGCACAACGTGTGTGTGTTTTTAGCAAAAATTGAGTTACCATGTAACTAATACACGGTCAGTCCATAATTGAAGCAAAATTTTGCAAATGAATAACACCAAATCCGAATTTTAAAAACAGATCGAATGGTAGTTCGGAAGAAGCGTAGGATGTGGAGGCGATATCGAAGGTCAAATAGCAAAAGTGACCTGGTCGAATACAAGAGAGCCAGAACAAAGGCAACAAATGGAAATGTACTGCACATAAATTCTATTAGAGGAAGTTGTCGAAGAAAAGACAGTCCAAAGAGTTTCTGGATATATGTAAACAGCAAGACTAAGATGAGAAGTGAAATAAATGACTTGGCAAAATCGGATGGCTCATTGGCTAATTCAAATACAGAAAAGGCAGAACTGTTGAACGATTTCTTTTCTTCAGTGTTTGTGACGGAGAACACCACGAGTATTCCCCCTATGGAGTAGAAGTATGATGGGGAGACCCTACAAAGTACAATTTTTACAGTTGACGTTGCTCGGGAGGAGCTGATTAAGTTGAAAGCCGGTAAAACATTACTAAAATCCTTGGGCGGGGGGTGTGCTACCGCAGGTATGGTAGTGTGCGAATGTGACCCCCATATTTAAGAAGGGCAGGAAAGATAATCCTGGGAACGACCGATCAGTCAGTTTGACTTCAGTAGCCTGCAAAGTTATGGGGGGCCATTATTGGAGATAAGATAGTTGATCACATGACGGCGAACAACTTATTTGCGGAGGAGCAGCATGGTGTTAGAAGTGGTCATTCGTGTGTGACAAACCTGCTGGAAGCGTTAGATGACTGAACGAAGGAACTAGATGAAGGAAATAATGTGGACCTCATTTACTTGGATTTTAGAAAACCCTTCGAGACAGTACCGCACCAGAGGCTGCTAAGCAAACTCCGAGCATATGACATTTCGGGGAAAATGCTTAAGTGGATTGAAAATTTTCTTGCAGTGCGGAAACAACGAGTTAGGGTACACGGATCCCTCTCAGAATGGAGTGATGTGGGGAATGGAATACCATTCTCTTTGTAATGTATGTGAATGATCTGCCAGATTAGCAGCTATAGTTAGCTGCTGTGAGCTCTTTGTTGATGATACTAAGGTTTATAGGAAGGTTAACACCAGAAATGACGCTGGCATTCTACAAAAAGTTGCGTTGCTGGTTGTTAAGTTTTCATAGAGACAAAAATGCAGCCGTTCAAGTTGGAAACAAAAACCAGCACTTCTGGTATGAGATGCGAGATGAAACGGAAACATACTCCATTAAAGCAAGTAATGAAGAGAAAGACCTGGGTATTCTAGCAGACGACAAATTAGACTTCAGCAAACATGCTGTGCAAGTGGCAAACAGAGGAAATAGTCTCGCGCGAATTATACGGAGAACTTTTAAATTCCTGTATCAGGACATGTTTCTGCGACTGTACAAGTCCATAGTCCGTCCAAGGCTGGAATACGGGAACTGTGTATGGTCTCCTCTTTTTGAAAAGATGAGTTGGAGAGAGTCCAGGGGAGGGCCACCAAAATTGTTTAAGGCTTTACAAGATCTAACGTATTACGAGTCTTGCGACTTCCGACCTAAAACATAGGAGAAGAGGTGATCGTATACAGCTCTTCAAGATCATTATAAGTGCGGACCAAGTTAAAGCCGGTCAGCTGTTCATGTTCCAGGAGTACAGTAGAACCAAAGGGCATGCTATAAAATTACGAAAATCTCGCTGCAGGCAGAAATATTAATGACTGGAATGATCTGCTCAAATCAGTAGTGGAATCAAAAACAACTGCATCCTTCAAGAGAGGATTAGATAAGTTTTGGTCAAACCACGACTCCTATTTATATAAACCAGGGGCCTTATTCACGAAGCGCTCTTAAGGCCTAAGAGACACTTAAGCCGCAAGTAGAGTCAACTTTGCGAAAGTGGTGGTATTCACGAACGGCTCTTAACTTAGGGAGCGTTCCCAACGTTCGTTTAAATTACCGAAAAAAAACCAAGTCGTTCTACACCCATCGTTTTGATTTTCGTGGAAAACCATTGAAAAAACCATTCAACGCATTGGTTCGTTCGCCAGTGAACGAAGTCGTTCGTTTTACAGAAAACCATTGCGTTTTTTTCCTTCTTTGTTTGCCATCGTTCGATCGTTCGCTGGAAAACGATGGCGCAATAATACAATCACGTGATGTTCGCATTATCCAGCCTGATAACACAACCTCCGTGGGCACGGAGAAAAGAATCCGGTAATTCAAAGCAGAATTCTCTGACGTTTGGATAGGCAGTAAATTAATTTTACGTGTAACTAGATGTTAAAGTTCAGCTACATAATTAGACGACAGAAGTAATTAATGCACGTTTTCCCCCGACTTGAGTAGACACCCTCGCGTCAAACCCTGCATGGTTATTCGGTTCGTTCTGAAGGCTATCTCCTTGCCAATCCTCGACCGCATTATTCATTGTTATCTGAATTTGTATTATATCTAGTCTATTATATTGATGGCTATATGTACGTGTAGTAAACAAACGCCCGCCCCGAATTCCACAAGCACCGCGATATCATTTATTGAATATCAATCTTTCCATGGTAATTCATAAGCTCCGTAATTCCTTCAACGCCCCATCCCAAAAAGAAATCTTCATTTTTTTCATTTTTAAAATTTATTCTTTCTCGATTACCAATTTGTAAATATAATTTTTAGCAAGAACAATGATTTTTTTTGACATATGACAAATAATTAAAAGCAGCATTGTGTTGGCTTTCAAATGTCCGAATCTTTATTGATGTGTGTTCATTGTGATTAATAATTTTAACTATATTTAAGGGTACAGATTTGGGTCAAGTTTGTTTAATGCTACGGTAACTTTAACCAAATGTGATATATTTTATGTGTTGCATGTAACAGCGGTCTTATTTGAATTCTTGAAGTAAATACGTTCAGAATGGCGCGTGAATTATAAGGCCCCAGAAGGTCGGTTGGAACTAAGCATACACAGTTACCGGGACCAATTTTCCAAAAATAACTTCCGAATCCAAAGTAAATTAAAATAAGAAATTTCTTACAAGGATTAATTGTATGAAATGTTCGATTATAATGGAATATCTACAGATAGTATCAACAGATAATCATAGACGTGTTGTTTAACATAGAAATAGCAGCTTATAATTACAAAAATATCAACAGATTTAAATAAATACCTGTAATATTTATTATGTTTTAATGCACAGCAGTCTTAGCCCATGTATATCCTAACCTGACATCACAAGTATAACCCAAGGCACCCACGAGAACGCTAAATCATCAGTGATATATTCATTGCATTTTGTTGTCTTTGTTTGATATTGTCTGTGATGTTTTCACATTGTTTTTATGTTTCTTGTATGATGTTTCTTTTAATGTCCTATTGTTTTAGTGTCTTAATTGTTCTGTCTTAATGTATTCATGTTATATTTGTTTTAATGTATGTCTTGATGTATATGCATTTTAGTCCTATGGACAAAACTGAGCAATAAATCTATCTATCTGTAAATTAATATATTCTTTGTGACACTTATCATCTGATAGCAAG
>JAVTVY010021544.1:0-96778 GCA_036873755.1 Hanleya hanleyi | reverse complement strand
GAGATTGGTGAGGGAAAAAATATCACATATATCCCTCAGTGATGCTCCGTCAGTCTGGGTTTTGTAGAGATCATAAATCAGATCGCCGTTAACGATGATGTTGTCGTATTTGATTATAACTAAATCCAAAAGTTTGGTGCAGGCTCTCTGAAAGACATCATTCCTGGTCTTTGGTGGATTATACATATCAGCTAGGCACCATTTGTCTTTGTCAATAGTTCTAAGTCATAAAGACGCTTAGAGGGAAGGTAGTCCCGTACATATACCATAAGACCACCGCCATTTGCATTACGATGTTTTACATGGAGCTTATAACCCTTGATTTCAAACTGTGCCTTGTTAAAAGATTCATCTAATTTAGACTCCGATATCACCAGATGATCGATGAGGTGGTCACATACATGTAGTATAGCTTTCAGTTCATAGAACTTATTTCTTACACTGTTTATGTTCAAATGGCCAGTGATAAAATTTGATGGATATTTTTGCCGAATGGCTCTTAATTCCTGAAATGTAACAGTGTCATCATTGTCTGTGTCACTATTGAGTGTAGATGTATTCGTTATATCTTGTACACTGTCTGATATGAATGATAAGTGGTTGGCGTTAACGGTTAGCAAACGGTAGTTCATCAGCATATGGATAAGATTGTCTCAAGTAAACAGAATCAAGGCTGCTATCAGCGAAGGGGAATTCCTGAAGGAGATCACTACAGGGAATACACAGCCAGTCGAAATCGGACATCCCTTGATATGCTGCATACTGCTCACCTGATACTCCATTGCATTTGATGTGACCACACAGGTTTTGCACAGGTCACATTCTATGGCTCTGTGATTTTTAGCCACACTCCGTTTGCAGACATTGCACGGAGTTCTGACGGGTCCTGGATTTGACTCAATGTCGCCCGCTAACAACAATATAAAGTCCTGAGACAGTAAGAGGAATATCATCAGCATATGGATGCCCGAGTAAACATAATTTGTGCCGCTCCATGGGCGTGGCCACGTCTGTCCACATCGTTTGATTCTACAATATGGCTTCTTTGGTACATAGTTTGGCATGGACTTACTAACTGCAAAAAAGTTCAGCTTCCAGCTGAACGTTTGTAGCCATGACGAAGATTCTTCTCCTGTTTGCACCACGAGATCCAGACGTACATCTGCGTATGATACTGTTGGGCTCAGCCTTGGTAGAGTAAACGATGATAGAAGCTGACATAAGATCACTGCCACAATAAGTCCAAGACTGCAAGCAGTCATAGTTGTGACGAAAATATGGCACCTTGATAATGCTTCAGTGTCAGAGATGTTGATCACTACAAATTGCCCAAAATTTTGCAATAGGCTGCTTAAAAGTTTTTCGCGTGATCCATAACGTAAAATATAAATTCCATGTGTGGATAAAATCACTGTATGATGATGGATGGCTACGATAAAGTAAAAAATTTGGCTAGGTAAAATCAAAGCTAAGAACATGGACGTCCACAGCCAACCTCCTCGCAGCGGTTCATTTTCCGATGAACCGTTTGAACTCTTTGCAGGCACAGTATCATGCCGAAACTCCGAGCGGCACATGTGAGCTGTAGGACTTCCGTTGCCATGGAGATCGACTTGAGATGTAAAGCCAGGAGAAACACCACAAATTAGACGAGGGGTAGGCTGAAGGGAATATTCAATTCAGCTAGATGTGTATTTTATCTCCTGATAAGGGAGAAATATAACGAGGACTTTGTAAGCGGACACACATCCTAAAGTATGTGGTGTGCCACACGTCCGGCGAATCAGGGTTTTCAATTGAGAGCGGTAAAATCCCTAAGCACTCAGATAATTTGACCGAAATGGCCTCAGTGGTGACGGCCAGTACGGTTGTTTTATTCTGCGAAACATTATATTTATCGATGATGTAGCCAACCACGGCGTATGTAGAACAATTTAAATAAGACTTTTCTTTTAAACTGTGGACGTTACTGATGTATTCGTTTAATTGCATCAGTTTATCGAACCCTATGTCACTCTGCAGTTTGTTCTGCTCAATTTACTGCGTGTTCAATTTTCGTAGTCCAGTGAAAAATCCCTGCCACACGTGTGTTGCCATTTATGTTCGTGTAATGATATGTGTCGTCTTTCTACCGCGGAGTCTTGAGGAGGCTCAAAATTCGTGTAAGTAGTGCGTCATTGAGTTGCAGGCTTCAACTTAAAATAAGATTTGAACCTATCTACGTTTTCTTTCTACCACGGAGTATTGAGAAGGCTCGAAATTCGGAAGTAGTGTGTGTCATTGTGATGTAGGCTTTATGCTAAAATGAAACTTCAAAATATACGTTTTCTTTTTTCGCTATTGAGAATTGCTGTTTATTTCTAACATTAATATTCCGTTTCTGTAGTATTATTGATGTTTCTTTTATTTTCGAGATGTCCTAGAATACAGAGAAAGAGTCGACCTGCTCTTGGTCTGCAATTTTGGACCACGTGGTTATCTGGACAGAGAATTCTCCCTGGAGAAAGGCAGTATGTCCACCCTTTTTGGAACATTCAGCGTTCGACACTCTGAGAGAAATGTAGATATTAGAATCTATAAACTTGAATGGTAGGCTTTGAATAACAAACAACTAATAAAACATTTAACAAATATAAATTATAGGTTACTATTCACTATCGAAAAAAATACATGTATATATAGCCATGATAATAGCTAATTATGAGTGTGAATTATAAATAGCATTAACAAGAAACAGTAATATGATTTAAATCTCTATGCATGTTATAACCAGAGGATAATAGTTAAACAATACACACAGATGTGAAACAATATATCTCGATAAACTTTATTCATCCTCTTTGGAGGAAGGCCTCAAACGCTGGAGTACAGAGCTCTGTTATTTCGTCACCGCACACAGCAGAGTGAAGTTCTTTTTTGTGCCATTCAGTCTTTTATTTTATTTTTTTCATTTCCATTCATGTGCATCCATTCATTTACAATTGCCGTCAACATATTTCGTGTCTCTGTATAGCTTTTTGATCGTGCCAAACGTACGGAAGGAAATTGAGTAAAAGGATTTCCTGTTAATTTTTGGTCACGCCGACGAATTTGTCTTTTTAAATTTGAGTTTTATTTTTGAATAAAGACTTCTGTTTTCTTGTGTCTCTGGCGAACTTCAGCCGGAACTATACGGGATTTGACAAACGCATGAACTGCTTTCATATCCAGGAGATAAGGGTCATGTAGCAATTCTCGATTCGATGTTATGCAATGCGCCACATATGAACTGCATATTATTTGATAATCCCGCAGAACAGTGGTTTGAATGGACTTTAAGCAATACATAGTGGTAGCCACTCAAGCGACAATGAACACGCATATAATTATAATTTTCACAGATGTGGATAGTTCAGACTTAACTCTACCATCTGTCATTTTGATTTGATTTGTCAGTGCAGCTTACCCGCCTGGTCCTGTGTCTGCATTAATAAAATGTTGGTAGAGTAGGTTAGTAGGTTGTGTTTTGATCACGTTATGTATATTTTATAACGTGAAGTAACTGGTTCACTAGCTGGGGCCAACGTCCACAGTAAGATCTGTTCTCCCTTATCTGAATTACATGGTAGCGAAGAAAACAGTTCACAGCATCGTGTTCGATGTTTCACTGCAAATGCTATAAGTCAACTCGGTTAGACAGCAAAGTGACATTTTACTGATGCTTAATCCATGTTGCCGCTACGATAATAACCCTTGGAATTCACCACTTAATACATAATAAACTTAGACAGCCATCCAGATATTGTTTTTTTTAACCCACATGGGTAATGTACCCAACATCCGGAACACGATGGACTCTAAACCTGTTTGTCAAACCTCAAACGGAGCCATTTACGCCATGTAGACAGCGTCTGGATACCGTAATTGTCTCTGTCAGTGGCCAAGTCAGAGAAAATGAGAGCCTTTGAGTTACTGTTTATTCTTGTGTATGATGTTACTGGCATGCTTCCGACAATTTATTCTTGTGTATGATGTTACCGGCATGCTTCCGACAAGACTACTTTCCAGTAACAGTCAGTGAAGTGGATTTCATTCAACTAAGGTTAGACACAACAGTAGTTCACACGAAAATAAGCTAGAAGATTCTGATAGAATTCGCGTCTCAGAGCTAAACTTTTATACAGTATACACATCTTCCATATAAACAAGTATAGCCATCAAATACGACATTCAATATTCAGACGTCGTTTGTAAAAGAATTTCAGCGTCAACAATGGAACGGCTTTTTCCGTTCGACAGTCGACAATCAAGCACTTACTCTAAACAAGCATCAAGTTGGTTTCTTTCAAGAGAGAAGCGGTCAACAGATTTTACTGACACTGATTTTACTGCAGCGACACTGTTTCAATCTTTATGGGATGCTGAACGCGACAGTAAACCTTAATTCTCTCTCTCTCTCTCTCTCTCTCTCTCTCTCTCTCTCTCTTATACATCATGATGATCTTTTCATAACATCACCGAAAATTATTCTTTCGTCCAAATGAATTTCCAAATTGTTTGTAATGTACCGTACCATAGAAAGTATAACACATGGTTTTCCTTGCAGCGCCCTACACCGGGTTAAGAGCAATGTCACGAGTTAAGAAACGCAGCAGCAGAGTTGTACGCGTTGATGCTAAGATCGCATTTTATTGTCAGTTTGTGATAGAAGAAACTTGTTGTTTTGTGGTATAACTTATTATATTTGGAATGTTTATGCAACTATGTTCTGCGGCGTTGATTGAAATCCCCAGGCTATCTTTTATTGTAAATGGTTGGTTTATTTTTGGAATTAGCCACAAGATTCCATCAAACGCACGGTGATTGCACTGTGAAGAAATAACATGTCAAATTCCAGGTTATCTTCAAAAAGTTAGGATATAAGAAGCATTATATATTTTTTCATGAATGTGTTTCGAAATCAGGGTTATTCTCTATGTTTTGTGGTTATCAAAAGGAGCATGGGTCAGTCCACTTAACAGTGTCTCGGAAATGGAATGATATACAACTGTACGATCAGATATTGTAGATCTTAATATCACGGAGAACGATTAGGTTATGCACTTACAAGCGTCTAGTCCGTCATTCATAATTTAGCCGTGGTCCAATAAAGAATATCCGCGTCCATAATCCAAAGACCTATTCCATATTCCAGGTAACAGTATTAGCATCAACATAGGCTAGTTTTCTGCAAGAGAGAAGCGGTCAACAGTTTTCAATGATGCCGACAAGACATCATGATGTTCCAAAAATATAAAATCCGTATCGCTGATAATATTCTTAATCCATAATAATCGTTGTAAAGTCGTCATCTAGAGAATGATTGATCTCAGTCACGCTTTGGTTGTGACTGTTCATATGAACACCACAAGTATTTTGAAGTACATGGGTTCATACGGCCCCTAGCCCCGGGTTAAGCGGAATTAGACACAAGTTACGAAACATAACTTGACCATCTGCATGGTATTCTTGTCCGCTATAGCGCCTGCAAACAAATTCAATCCGAAAATGTAGGAGTGTTGTCATGTGTGGACAGATGAAGGTCCAATTATATAAATGTGACACAGTAAATGTTACAAAAAATGTCGAAAAAAATCTATCATAACCTTATTAAATATTCAAAAGAATAAATAGACTTGAATGTCGTCGGTTGATTGAGATGTGTTTCCCCACTTATCTATGCTATAGTGTCGAGATCCTGCAGCTCCAGGTGAGAGAGAGAGATAATTAAGGTTTAATGTCGCGTTCAGCAATATTTCAGATATATAGCGACGATCAAACACAATTCTAAGTACTCAAGTCACTAACTTAGTAATCCTACGCATTAAAACATACACACATTAAAACTTATGTAACAGCCCGATTTCTCTCAAATAACCCAAGTTGCAATCCTCCATCACTCGACTAAAAATATCTTCCAAAGTATTGGCTCGATAAAAAGCATCTCTTCCAATCTTAAAATCTATGTATTCGATAAGAATATGTTTCACCGTGAGATCTTCATGGTATGGAGCACACCTTGGGACTGGCTCTTTTTTTTTTAGCTCCAGGTGAAATTTGCTTGTGGCTTTCTACTCCCTTAAGTCGCGCTCACACGAACAAACTTTTTATGACAAAGTTACAATGTAACCAACAATTTGTTCGTACGAATATCGCAATAATACGCTGGGGAGTTTGAGAACGGAGCTGCGCAAGTGCATTGCAGCTCCTATCTATATACGACACCACGTGAACTGGAACGACAAGACAGTGTCGATACTCGTACAGGAATTATAGTCTTCAGAGAACCTTTGGAACACTTTTGTAACAGACCACATTGAAGTCAGTTCCCGGTTGCGAAAGACAGTGATATTATTCTGTGATCGAAATTAGATAGATATGACCAAGCGCTGCCAGTAAATTAACTTTCCTATTCCTACACACATAAAAACGGGACACTTTGGTTGGGTATGTCTAAAGAGAGCTTCCATACGAAAATAATCCGGTTGGATGAGTATATGTTATGCCGTGTTAACTCCCGTTTCCCATCACCAATTGACAGGCGAACAATTTTTAATTTATACCGTATACTTGACTCGATAGTGGCTTGTATGTTTGGATGAACACCGTTCGTAGTTGCCCTTTCCAAACTGAGTGCCCGGTTGGGTAAGATTCATCCCAGACCAGACTAAAATCTTTGTGTCTTGCTTTTCAGAATCGGTGACCTTCGTTACTTCCATTCAGTACATTTATATTTGTACTTGTCGTACAATTGCTTGTGGTTTCGTCTTATCTTTCTGTTGGATTTCAGCTGTTTTGTTGTCGCTAACTGATTTTTGGCGATAAATTTTTTACCCCAACCCCCAAGATGCCTGGAGGGATACACTTGTACGTCTAAAATGAAGCATCATTTAATGCATATGAACCAATTGTAAGTTAAAGAAAAGTAGCTCCATTCTAACAAATACTACTAATTAAAAGTTGTCTAACTTTGATAACCAATAGGAATGTCCAGAGATCCAAAGCCTTGTCAACGTGAAGTTACACCAAGATTATTCAGCACGCAATGCGTTAACACTGGAAATACTGCACAGATCGAGGCTTTCAAAATACCGCAAAACTGAAGTTAGCAGTGCCCGAAATGTTTTAATATGCATGTGCAAACAAAAGACACCGCCGTTAAAATCGTTAAAATAATCAGACATTTTGCATTCCAAAGATGGCTAGTTATCTAACCATAATGATGAGTGGCATATTCGAACTCCGTTTTTATGAGTGTCTATTTTTCTATTGTACCTAGAACTGGGACCCAAATCAGTTCAGCTGGTGCAGTTACAGTAACAAACATCATTCTAAAATAGTTCACATGTACCGGCTGGCTTCTGACTTGTCTGGTACTCAAACAGCTGTCGTGCACGAGATTCGTTAAAATCTATTGTGCTCTCAGTTGTTTGGAAAAGGTATCGGACATTTTAAACCGTATAGGAGTTTTTGCCCGGCTGCTTCCCTTTACATTTTGCAATATAGTGCCCTTATACCAAATCTTACGCCAATCACGGCACTTATATGCATATTCGATTCTCATGAGTTGAGAAAGTGTTATGAATAGCGAATATTTGGTAGAAATATATACTAATACTTTCTCGTTCACCTTAAAGCTCCACGAGGAAAACGGATTGTCTGAGATTTTGTACATGTTTCGTATATCAGTCTTGTATCTTTACGGCTTGTCCTGTCATAACGAGGCAGCATAACTCTGACACACTTGAGTTTCTGATCTCTCAAGGACAAAATTGTCATTTCGTTCAATGTAATATACATTATACAAGCAATACTCTTTCCGTAAAACCGCGGCAGTCACATTTATACATGTATATCATGATGTACGGTCCGTCATTCGTAAAAGTATCCATGAAAATTGAAATACCAATGTCTCGTGTTTATCCAATCATTGTTATCGTTTATTTGAATGTCGGTTGTTTCAATTTGAGTTGTTCGACAATCTAGACTACTACATGATAATGACCAGTAAAATCCCATTTAAATAATTGCTCAAATCGAGAGTCTTATCCCGTCTTCGACATAATTTGCCGAGTTGGTATCTCTTTAGTCCAGTAAAGTTTTAAGTATTTCTCTGACTAAAATTGTTTCATTAACCGACTTAAAATATTGGCTAAATGTAGTCAATGGAAAAAAGCATAACCGTTTATATTGGACCGCCCATAAAACAGATTTTAGCACCCATATATGTTTGGAAACAAAGTGCCATTGGTGATACTGTGTGCATTCTTTGAGAATGCTCTGTAAATAGCCCATGCGCTGTGGTCTAATGTGTGTTATAAATACCTTTGGCTGGTTGCCTGGTTTATTTAGCTTACATTAGAAATGTCTGAACTCAGAGATATCCCTTGACTTTTCAAACATTGCATGAATAGGGAGTGACTGAACGCGCAACACGGACTTGATTGTCTAAACACGAAGATGATTTCCGGAAACCTCTACAAAGCTACCAATAAATGTTACTCTGTTGAAAGGCCCATACTCCAGACCTACGCGATGAGTGAATCGTACAAACTTTGCATGGGTTTTCTGTTGTTTTTTTTATACTAATGTATATAACAACTCTTTGCCTCGTATATCACCACCCAGCTTGTCTTCTCTGTGGAGATTGAAAGTTCTTTAAATAAATACTTAAGTCCAATTTAGTCCAAATACTACATACACTACATACTACATTCAAGAGAAACGGTTCCCGGATGTTTGTTGTCGTTATGACAAATGATTCCAGGTCGGCGTACATCTGAGTAGAAAATACTTTACTAGGCTGTTAGTTTGTCAAGAATGACAGCAGGAGACTCGTCTCCTTTCCGCTCTCGCCAAATTTTCATAATGAAGACAAATGTTGACAGCATATCCGCACAATTGGGGATCATCTTTCCCCTTCCTAGTGGTTTGCCAAATAACTAATCTCTTTCAAATTGTCTATCCTCATTTTCTCTTCCAATTCAAAGAATTGTATGTCAAGGGAAGGAGATGATTCGCCCATTATAATAATAACTCGAGACTTTTTAGACAAATTTGGCGATCGCAAAATGTCATGTATGGCAGACAAAACACATGTTCACTTGTCCCAACATTCAGACTTACAGAATTATACAGCGAATGAGTCGTGGGTGAAAATTGTACGGATTAACGAAGGATTCAATGGACAGCCGCGAAAACAAAAGTATTATGAATATTTAGCTGTCTGGCTGTTAACTGGGGCCTGTCCAGGCCTAAAATGCCATTTCGGGGGTCCTAAATATTATTCTTACCTCTTTCCACACTATACCCATGGGTCAAGCTCTACCAGAAAATTGTAAAAAAAAATCCAGGATGGATGCTTTGATGACGTCACAGTGACGTCATCTACAAAACAGGCATTTTTGGTCTATTCCTCGGTCAGATTTTTCCGAATTTTTATTGACGTGGTTTTTTGTGTGCAAAAACTGCATGATAAATTAATAAATAATGTTAATTTTTTCCTCGAAGAAAAACAGGAATTTTGAAAAAGAAGGACGAAAACCTAACCTTTCATGGCTGCCATCTTGAATTTATCCATGATCTTCTTACTCAAGGTGTTATGCAAATAGGCTCAGAATGACTCCAATATGAAAAATTCAAAAGTCGCGGAGGGTCAGCTTTCAATTTTTTGTCGTTCTTCAGATCGGGAGAAAGTTTACTATGGGGGAAAGGGGGGGGGGGGCATAATGCTCCCAGACCAGGTAGGGTTAATTAACAACATTCCTGTAGCTTTGCCTTTCATTGTCTGTCTGGAAGTGGATTTGGAATCACTCATTCCCAACTCCTCGGTGACATTCAGTGTAATATAGTCTCTCAAAGGACACCGACTCCACATTGTTTCCATGCTGCCTTGACGTGCCGCGATATTGGAAGCAAATTTATTTCTGCTGCTAGGCGACCCCGAGCAAAATACCGAAACAAATACTAGTATACTCTGTGCATTGGGAAAATTTGTTGCTTCCTCTAAACGGTTTGCCTGATTTATTTGTGCTATCATCATCACTTCAAATCCTATTTCTTTTGCGGCCAGCCAGACTTGATGACTTGCGCAGAGCACGCAGATGTTTTTCTCAACCATAGTTTCTGGACATTAATTAATTTCAATCGTTTTGATAAATTTTCTATTTTGATATTCACGTTAAACGCCATTACCTTATTTATATGTAAATAATCTGCTTTATTGCAATCTTTACTTGTACGAATATACTGTGTACTGGGGAGACGTCCTGATAAGCATATGCTTATTTCGCTCCCTGTTGCCTTTGAGCAAATAAAGTTACTTAAACCAACATTCCTGTAGCTTTGCCTTTCATTGTCTGTCTGGAAGTGGATTTGGAATCACTCATTCCCAACTCCTCGGTGACATTCAGTGTAATACAGTCTCTCAAAGGACACCGACTCCATATTGTTTCCATGCTGCCTTGACGTGCCGCGATATTGGAAGCAAATTATTTCAGTTTATAAAGATCATTTCCCCCGACAATGGGTTGTTGAAGTAATTCAACAAAAATCAACATCGAAGTTGCGATTTTAAGGATGCGCCATCGTATTCGATATTTTACTGTTATATGCTATAAGGCACCGTTTCCAATTATCGTTCGCGAATGAATCGTTTATTTCGTCAAATTTTCTCGAAGTCGCGATTTTCCAAGGCGCGAGGGAATGGTTTTTTTTCTTCAAAATAAACGATTCATTCGCGATCGCTGTTCGAATGGTTTTTTTTCTGTTGGCAATCGTTTTTCAATCGAGAAAATTCTCGCGAATAAAAGCGATATCGCGATTCAATCGCTTTTTAATCGAGAAAATATAAACGATTGAAAAAAACGATTGAGGATTATAGCCGAAAGTAGTACGCCATTGGTTCAGCCTGACTGACCCGCATACACGTTCGAGTTTCTAACACTTCAGTCAGACTATATAAAGTTCGATCATTTTTTTTTCTTCCTTTTCCATTCTTTGCCTAGTGTAAAACTATAGCGTGTTTCTGTACAGTTGGCGGTTATATAGATACGATGGGGATATTGAAAGAAATTGAAAACAAATATCTATATATATACATAGGAATAATGGTTATGCATATAATTATAACTTCATATTTACATATATTTTGTACGGGACACAGGCCCGGATATGGTCAGATTGGGTCATTCGCACTTGCAATTTCGTCTATTATTTTGGGTATTTCTGTGTTTTAAAGCTGGTATTATTCCAGATTTCTTGTGTAGTATTTTTCGTGAACGTTTTTGGCATCTATGCGGGCTGAAATTTTGAGTTGATTCATCAGATTTTCGCTGTACACGTGGTTTTTCGTCCTACGATCACCATTTTCCTTGTGTATATAGATGGCGCTGTATTGAATATAACATTGTCATACGGGGCTTTTGAGTCTTCGCAAGCACTTAATTATTAATATATAGCGCGGGCTATTTGTAAAAATTTTCACAACTGGTTAATCCAGTAAGAGATGAAATTATATAATATTCAGTTGGTTTTTGGCTTGAGCTTCCCTTTGGAATCATTCATAGTTCATTTATCAAAATATAAAATTAAAATAAAAAGTATTGTACATATGCGAATCCAACCGTTATATGCGATTCAATCAAAAAGATATGTATTTGATACAAATATGAAATCACTGACGCGAATATTCTTATAATAAATAAAATTAAGTTGATGGTGATTTTTTGAACTTATTCACATCTCAATAGTTTAAAAACTGTACCAAAACATGAATGGATACCCTTTCCTAATGTATGTTTTACTATAACAAAATATACATATTTAATTACACTATTTTTCACCTTAATTAACTTAGAAATTCTCGGCTGGAGGGCTAAGCTGTTCTGGGTTATCGCCATGCGCCCATTCACACCTCTATCAAGCCTGTGCCGTAATCATTCTGATAATGCAATCAACGAACTCAAATCCACTTATGACCTGTACCCGGTATTTACAAAACAAGATATTGTGACTATCATCCTGTATCATTAATACATTGTCGACTCACACGATCATTGAATAAACATGCAATTTTGTCATTTACGCTTCGCCAGAGTAAATCTGAGCGCGAACGTCACAAGAAGCATGTTACAGGAATATGAAAAGATATTTCCAGCACACGCCCTACTTCGGCTTGTAGGAGACTATAGATCGTGAATCATATATATTATTCGGTTATCTTACGCATTTATACAGTATAGTATAGTAATATAGGTTTTTCCATCGACAAATCTGCAATCAACATTACATGTAGTTCACAGTTCGCGGATAGAGCGGCGTACGACGGCAATACGGTCTATGTGTCAAATATCACTCCGCCTCACGATTCTCTCGCGCCTTGAAAAAAAACGATTCTCTCGCGATTGAAGATTCGCGATCAAGAACGGATCGCGCATGGGTAAACGATTCAAAAACGATATCGCGAGAGAATGGTTTTTTTCAGAAAAGGTTCAATCGTTTTTTCTCATTTTTTTTCTCGATATCCTCGCGACTGATTCGCGATTGATCGTTTTTCAATCGAGAAAATTGAAGAAAAATCGCGACTGAAGAAAAAACGATTAATGGAAACGATCCCTAATTCAACTCGGTTTAGACAGCAAAGTGACATTTTACTGATGCTTAATCCATGTTATCACCACGATAATGACCCTTGGATTTCACCACCTAATAAACAATAAACTTAGACACCCATCTAGATATTGTTTGTTTTGTTTAACTCACATGGGTAATGTACCCAACATCCGGAATGAGATGGACTCCTAACCTGTCTGTCAAACCTCAAACGGAGCCATTTCCGCCATGTAGACCGCGTCTGGATAGCATAATTGTCTCTGACAGTGGCCAAGTCAGAGAAAATGAGAGCCTTTGAGTTACTGTTTATTCTTGTGTATGATGTTACCGGCATGCTTCCGACAAGACTACTTTCCAGTAACAAGTCAGTCAAGTGGATTTTATTCAACTAAGGTTAGACACAACAGTAGTGCACTCGAAAATAAGCTAGAAGATTCTGATAGGATTCGCGTCTCAGAGCTAAGCTTTTATACAGTATACACATCTTCCATATTATTAGGTTATTATACAGTGCTTTGTACAATATGGAATGGTATTGTACGAGTCCATGTTGTGATGAAAACCCGTATTGGACGAGACGCAGAATGGACGTACTCGCGCGTTCCGTATGTCTACGTGACCAAGCAGTTCCTGTTTCACTTGCCCCGCATTCATTCGGCACGGGCTCATAGTATATGTAGGATATAGTGTCTCATCCGTCTCTGGTAGAAATCCATATTGGCATACATACGATAAGATAAGATAAATTTTATTTAAAGTTGAATGTGTTTACATACAGAGAACATTAGCTCAAAATATGAGCTATTCACCGACAGACTCCATTAAAATATTGTAAAATAGAGATAATATACACAAATCAGTCATATAAAATAAATTAAAATAAAAACGTATGAGTGACCTTGTCATCAGCTGTATTAATGGTCATTGCAGAAAGTGCATCTGCAAGTATCACCGTCCCATTTACTAATTAGAATTTTGAATTCCTTCAGTGTCAGTGCTCCTTTTATAGATGAATCAAGGGAGTTCCATAAAGTGGCTCCATAGTACTTAATAGAATGAAGCCCGAATCTAGTTGTCCTACATCTGGGTACGTGAACATTCGTCGTGTTTCTTAGCTGATAAACGTTGTTTTTAATTTGAAACAGGTCCCTATTATATGCAGGGCCTTCACAATGTAATATTTTGTAAACCTCTGTTGCCAGAAGTCTAAGGCGCTGTACATGCAGTTTAGAAAGACAGGCCCTCTTCAGTAGATGATGATAATCGCTAACATTATCCTGGTAAACAAAGCGCAAGGCGCGTTCTTGTAGTTTTTCTAGTTTTTTGGCGCTAGTGGTACTACAGGAATGCCAGACTAATGGACAGTAATTAAAATTACACAGTATAAATGATCTAAATATAGCTAGTCTACTCGCTAGGTCAAGATACGGTCCTAGCCGTTTGAGGACATTAATCTGGCGTCCAACTTTCATACAAAGCCCAGCCACATGCTTATTGAAATTTAATCTATTATCGATGTGGATGCCTAGCAGTTTAACACTATCTTCTGATTCTATATTTGTACCATGAAAAGTGAAAGTATGTTTTTCGTTTGTACCCTTAGGATCAAGAACGATGCCTTGAAATTTGCTCGCATTAGCAAGCATATAATTAGCATGAAAATGGTTTATCATGTGTTCAGATTTAGCTTGCAATCTTGTCTTGAGGACAATAAGATCGCGATCAGATGAGTACAGGTTGTCATCAACAAAATTACTAACTGAACATTTCGATTCTTCCAGGCTGCATACTGTGAAGATATCGTTGATAAATATATTAAATATCACTGGCCCCATAATTGAGCCCTGGGGTACCCCTTTACTGATATTACGCCAGGAGCTATAAATGTCCCCCAGCTTTACTCGCTGATTGCGATTGGCAAGATAACTTCTCATATATTTAACAGAGCTTTCAGACATGCCATACGCCTTCATTTTGGCAAGGACAAGATCATGTGATATACAGTCAAACGCTTTAGACATGTCCATAAGTATGGCCGCTACATATTGGTTATTATCCAGAGCATTCCTCCAGTCCTCTACGAGCCGAAGGAGCACTGTCTGACAGCTGTGATTTTTCCTATAAGCTGAGATAAACGGAGAAAAAATATTCTCAGAAAACCGCCTTAGCTGGTCAGCCAGTACTCCCTTTAGAGGTCTGTAGTTACTTTTCAAAAGTTCATCTTCCTTTTTAAATACTGGTGACACATTAACACGTTTGAGGTCATCAGGAAAGCATCCATTCTGCATGTTTCTATTTATGAGTGAGGTAAAACTGGGCGCCAGCTGACTGGTCACCCGTTTAACTATGCCTGCAGGAATCATGTCAGATCCAGATGCTTTTTTAGATTGCAGACATTTAAGTTTGATTAGTACATCCTGTTCAGTAACCGGGTGAAAATCAAAGGTAAGATTTGGATCATGAGCGTCGACAATATACGTTACATGTACAGTCGGGTGATCATTTACATTGTCGAACTGAACAGCATCGTTGCCTATATCTGAGGCAAGATCAGTGTAGTATGCGTTGAAAATTTCAGAGACTTCCTGTTTGTCATCGACAAGTTTGTCGTTTTCATTAAGGAAAATGGTATTTACATAATTGTTCGTTTTGGACAGAAATGGTTTGACAGTTTTGTAAAACTCTTGTGATTTTGGACCACCATCACATTTGTCCCTGAAATATTGTCTCATTGCACTACAACGCTGTGAGGTACACATATTCCTCTGTTTACGGAAAGCCTCCCAGTTTGATCTGGTTTTAAATTTCAAATAACGATTGTGCAACATATTTCTATAATGAATAGACTTACGCCATTTACTGTTCATGAACGGTACTGAATTAGGTTTCACTTTCTTTTTTTTTAATAGGCGCATGGCCATCCAAAATCTGTGAGAGCATATTTGAATAGAACCAATACTGGTCATTAATGTCGTCAAATATCTCGTTCACATGGAATGGGGCACAAGAAATGTCTTTAACGAAAGAGTCTTCATCAAAGTGTTTATACTATCTGTAGGTGCACCAGTCAGCTTGTGGTCTAGACAGTTTTCCACGTTTCACAGTTACAATAAAGTGATGAAAATCGCTTAAACCACAATTAAATGAAAGCGAAGAAACAAATGAACGAGGGTGCGTGGTAAGGATGACGTCCACAAGTGAGCCAGTATTGGATTTGAAGCAGGTTCTTGTCTTTATGAGATTGGTGAGGGAAAAAATATCACATATATCCCTCAGTGATGCTCCGTCAGTCTGGGGTTTGCAGAGGTCATAAATCAGATCGCCGTTAACGATGATGTTGTCGTATTTGATTATAACTAAATCCAAAAGTTTGGTGCAGGCTCTCTGAAAGACATCATTCCTGGTCTTTGGTGGATTATACATATCAGCTAGGCACCATTTGTCTTTGTCAATAGTTATCTCGAGAACAATAGATTCAATCTCCTCACTTTCTAAGTCATAAAGACGCTTAGAGGGAAGGTAGTCCCGTACATATACCATAAGACCACCCCCATTTGCATTACGATGTTTTACATAGAGCTTATAACCCTTGATCTCAAACTGTGCCTTGTTAAAAAATTCATCTAATTTATACTCCGATATCACCAGATGATTGATGAGGTGGTCACATAGTATAGTTTTCAGTTCATATAACTTATTTCTTACTCTGTTTATGTTCAAATGGCCAGTGATAAAATTTGATGGATATTTTTGCCGAATGGCCCTTAATTCCTGAAATGTAACAGTGTCATCATTGTCTGTGTCACTATTGAGTGTAGATGTATTCGTTATATCTTGTACACTGTCTGATATGAATGATAAGTGGCTGGCGTTAACGGTTAGCAAACGGTAGTTCATCAGCATATGGATAAGATTGTCTCAAGTAAACAGAATCAAGGCTGCTATCAGCGAAGGGGAATTCCTGAAGGAGATCACTACAGGGAATACACAGCCAGTCGAAATCGGACATCCCTTGATATGCTGCATACTGCTCACCTGATACTCCATTGCATTTGATGTGACCCCAAGTTTTGCACAGGTCACATTCTATGGCTCTGTGATTTTTAGCCACACTCCGTTTGCAGACATTGCACGGAGTTCTGACGGGTCCTGGATTTGATTCAATGTCGCCCGCTAACAACAATATAAAGTCCTGAGACAGTAAGAGGAATATCATCAGCATATGGATGCCCGAGTAAACATAATTTGTGCCGCTCCATGGGCGTGGCGACGTCTGTCCACATCGTTTGATTCTACAATATGGCTTCTTTGGTACATAGTTTGGCATGGACTTACTAACTGCATAAAAGTTCAGCTTCCAGCTGAATGTTTGTAGCCATGATGAAGATTCTTCTCTTGTTTGCACCACGAGATCCAGACGTACATCTGCGTATGATACTGTTGGGCTCAGCCTTGGTAGAGTAAACGATGATAGAAGCTGACATAAGATCACTGCCACAATAAGTCCAAGACTGCAAGCAGTCATAGTTGTGACGAAAATATGGTACCTTGATAATGCTTCAGTGTCAGACATGTTGATCACTGCAAAGTTGCCCAAAATTTTGCAATAGGCTGCTTAACAGTTTTTCACGTGACCCATAACGTAAAATATAAATTCCATGTGTAGATAAAATCACTGTATGATGATGGATGGCTACGATAAAGTAAAAAATTTGGCTAGATAAAATCAAAGGTAAGAACATGGACGTCCACAGCCAACCTCCTCGCAGCGATTCATTTTCCGATGAACCGTTTGAACTCCTTGCAGGCACAGTATCATGCCGAAACTCCGAGCGGCACATGTGAGCTGTAGGACTTCCGTTGCCATGGAGATCGACTTGAGATGTAAAGCCAGGAGAAACACCACAAATTAGACGAGGGGTAGGCTGAAGGGAATATTCAATTCAGCTAGATGTGTATTTTATCTCCTGATAAGGGAGAAATATAACGAGGACTTTGTAAGCGGACACACATCCTAAAGTATGTGGTGTGCCACACGTCCGGCGAATCAGGGTTTTCAATTGAGAGCGGTAAAATCCCTAAGCACTCAGATAACTTGACCGAAATGGCCTCAGTGGTGACGGCCAGTACGGTTGTTTTATTCTGGGAAACATTATGTTTATCGATGATGTAGCCGCGGCGTATGTAGAACAATTTAAATAAGACTTTTCTTTTAAACTGTGGACGTTACTGATGTATTCGTTTAATTGCATCAGTTTATCGAACCCTATGTCACTCTGCAGTTTGTTCTGCTCAATTTACTGCGTGTTCAATTTTCGTACTCCAGTAAAAAAATCCCTGCCACACGTGTGTTGCCATTCATGTTCGTATAATGATATGTGTCGTCTTTCTACCACGGAGTCTTGAGGAGGCTCAAAATTCGTGTAAGTAGTGCGTCATTGAATTGCAGGCTTCAACTTAAAATAAGATTTGAACCTATCTACGTTTTCTTTCTACCACGGAGTATTGAAAAGGCTCGAAATTCGGAAGCAGTGTGTGTCATTGTGATGTAGGCTTTATGCTAAAATGAAACTTCAAAATATACGTTTTCTTTTTCGCTATTGAGAATTGCTGTTTATTTCTAACATTAATATTCCGTTTCTCTAGTATTATTATGTTTTCCTTTGCATTCTTTTACTTTCAAGATGTCCTAGAATACAGAGAAAGAGTCGACCTGCTCTTGGTCTGCAATTTTGGACCACGTGGTTATCTGGACAGAGAATTCTCCCTGGAGAAAGGCAGTATGTCCACCCTTTTTGGAACATTCAGCGTTCGACACTCCACTTGAATGGTAGGCTTTGAATAACAAACAATTAATAAAACATTTAACAAATATAAATTATAGGTTACTATTCACTATCGAAAAAATACATGTATATATAGCCATGATAATAGCTAATTATGAGTGTGAATTATAAATAGCATTAACAAGAAACAGTAATATGATTTAAATCTCTATGCATATTATAACCAGAGGATAATAGTTAAACAATACACACAGATGTGAAACAATATATCTCGATAAACTTTACTCATCCTCTTTGGAGGAAGGTCTCAAACGCTGGAGTACAGATCTCTGTTATTTCCTCACCGCACACAACAGAGTGAAGTTCTTTTTTTGTGCCGTTCAATCTTGTGTTTTATTTTTTCATTTCCATTCATGTGAATCCATTCATTTACAATTGCCATCAACTTATTTCGTGTCTCTGTATAGCTTCTTGATCCTGCCAAACATACAGAAGGAATTTGAGTAAAAGAATTTACTGTTAATGTTTGGTCACGCCGAGAAATTTGTCTTTTTAAATTTGAGTTTTATTTTTGAATAAAGGCTTCTGTTTTCTTGTGTCTCTGGCGAACTTCAGCCGGAAATATACGGGATTTGACAAACGCATGAACTGCTTTCATATCCAGGAGATAAGGGTCGTGTAGCAATTCTCGATTCGATGTTATGCAATGCGCCACATATGAACTGCATATTATTTGATAATCCCGCAGAAACATTGGTTTGAATGGACTTTAAGCAATACATAGTGGTAGCCACGCAAGCGACAATGAACACGCAGATACTTATAAATTTCACAGATGTGGATATTTCAGACTTAACTCTACCATCTGTCATTTTGATTTGATTTGTCAAAGCAGCTTACCCGCCTGGTGCTGTGTCTGCATTAATAAAATGTTGGTAGAGTAGGTTAGTAGGTTGTGTTTTGATCACGTTATGTATATTTTATAACGTGAAGTAACTCGTTCACTAGCTGGGGCCAACGTCCACAGTAAGATCTGTTCTCCCTTATCTGAATTACATGGTAGCGAAGAAAACAGTTTACAGCATCGTGTTCGATGTTTCATTGTAAATGCTATAAGTCAATTCGGTTAGACAGCAACGTGACATTTTACTGATGCTTTGTCCATGTTGTCGCTACGATAATGACCCTTGGAATTCACCACCTAATAAATAATCAACCTAGACACCCATCTATATATTGTTTTTTTTTAACTCACACGGGTAATGTACCCAACATCCGGAATAAGATGGACTCTAAACCTGTTTGTCAAACCTCAAACGGAGCCATTTACGCCATGTAGACAGCGTCTGGATACCGTAATTGTCTCTGTCAGTGGCCAAGTCAGAGAAAATGAGAGCCTTTGAGTTACTGTTTATTCTTGTGTATGATGTTACCGGCATGCTTCCGACAAGACTACTTTCCAATAACAAGTGAAGTCAGTCAAGTAGATTTCATTCAACTAAGGTTAGACACAACAGTAGTGCACTCGAAAATAAGCTTGAAGATCCTGAAAGAATTCGCGTCTCAGAGCTAAGCTTTTATAATCTTCCATATTCCTACGAAGTAGGCTACCATCTGCAAATTGTCCGGTAGTCAGTCAGTCAGTCAGTCCATCCGAATCCTTTCGTCGGCAAAATAAGGAGAACCGTTGACATTAGAACCTTGATTTTTGGCATGAAGGTGCATTAGGGGACTGTTACCAGCAAGTTCTCAGCTGACCTACTTTTGATGAAAATTCCTGGTGATTTTTGATGAAAATCAGTGCTGATTCTGACTTGGGCAGTGCCCATCTTAATATAGGCAGGATTTCAACTGGGGCGGGGATTTCCAAGAGTTCAGTTCGCGTCAGAGTCCTAATGCTACCCTAGTTCGTAGGTTCTGTGACGTTAGTCACCCTGCCATATTAACAAGTATAGACATCAGATACGACATTCAATATTCAGACGTGGTTTATAAAAGAATTTCAGCGTCAACAATGGAACGGCTTTTTCCGTTCGACAGTCGACAATCAATCTCTTATTCTAAACAAGCATCAATTAAAAATAACAAAGTTGGTTTCTTTCAAGAGAGAAGCGGTCAACAGATTTTACTGACACTGATTTTACTGCAGCGACACTGTTTCAATCTTTATGGGATGCTGAACGCGACAGTAAACCTTAATTCTCTCTCTCTCTCTCTCTCTCTCTCTCTCTCTCTCTTATACATCATGATGATCTTTTCATAACATCACCGAAAATTATTCTTTCGTCCAAATGAATTTCCAAATTGTTTGTAATGTACCGTACCATAGAAAGTATAACACATGGTTTTCCTTGCAGCGCCCTACACCGGGTTAAGAGCAATGTCACGAGTTAAGAAACGCAGCAGCAGAGTTGTACGCGTTGATGCTAAGATCGCATTTTATTGTCAGTTTGTGATAGAAGAAACTTGTTGTTTTGTGGTATAACTTATTATATTTGGAATGTTTATGCAACTATGTTCTGCGGCGTTGATTGAAATCCCCAGGCTATCTTTTATTGTAAATGGTTGGTTTATTTTTGGAATTAGCCACAAGATTACATCAAACGCACGGTGATTGCGCTGTGAAGAAATAACATGTCAAATTCCAGGTTATCTTCAAAAAGTTAGGATATAAGAAACATTATATATTTTTTCATGAATGTGTTTCGAAATCAGGGTTATTCTCTATGTTTTGTGGTTATCAAAAGGAGCATGGGTCAGTCCACTTAACAATGTCTCGGAAATGGAATGATATACAACTGTACGATCAGATATTGTAGATCTTAATATCACGGAAAACGATTAGGTTATGCACTTACAAGCGTCTAGTCCGTCATTCATAATTTAGCCGTGGTCCAATAAAGAATATCCGCGTCCATAATCCAAAGACCTATTCCATATTCCAGGTAACAGTATTAGCACCAAATTCAAAAAGCCAATCATAGTATACATCAACATAGGCTAGTTTTCTGCAAGAGAGAAGCGGTCAACAGTTTTCAATGATGCCGACAAGACATCATGATGTTCCAAAAATATAAAATCCGTATCGCTGATAATATTCTTAATCCATAATAATCGTTGTAAAGTCGTCATCTAGAGAATGATTTATCTCAGTCATGCTTTAGTTGTGGCTGTTCATATGAACACCACAAGTATCTTGAAGTACATGGGTTCATACGGCCCCTAGCCCCGGGTTAAGCGGAATTAGACACAAGTTACGAAACATAACTTGACCATCTGGTATTCTTGTCCGCTATAGCGCCTGCAAACAAATTCAATCCGAAAATGTAGGAGTGTTGTCATGTGTGGACAGATGAAGGTCCAATTATATGAATGTGACACAGTAAATGTTACAAAAAATGTCGAAAAAAATCTATCATAACCTTATTAAATATTCAAAAGAATAAATAGACTTGAATGTCGTCGGTTGATTGGGATGTGTTTCCCCACTTATCTATGCTATAGTGTCGAGATCCTGCAGCTCCAGGTGAGAGAGAGAGAGATAATTACGGTTTAATGTCGCGTTCAGCAATATTTCAGATATATAGCGACGATCAAACACAATTCTAAGTACTCAAGTCACTAACTTAGTAATCCAACGCATTAAAACATACACACATTAAAACTTATGTAACAGCCCGATTTCTCTCAAATAACCCAAGATGCAATCCTCCATCACCCGACTAAAAATATCTTCCAAAGTATTGGCTCGATAAAAAGCATCTCTTCCAATCTTAAAATCTATGTATTCGATAAGAATATGTTTCACCGTGAGATCTTCATGGTATGGAGCACACCTTGGGACTGGCTCTTTTTTTTTAGCTCCAGGTGAAATTTGCTGGTGGCTTTCTACTCCCTTAAGTCGCGCTCACACGAACAAACTTTTTATGACAAAGTTACAATGTAACCAACAATTTGTTCGTACGAATATCGCAATAGTACGCTGGGGAGTTTGAGAACGGAGCTGCGCAAGTGCATTGCAGCTCCGATCTATATACGACACCACGTGAACTGGAACGACAAGACAGTGTCGATACTCGTACAGGAATTATAGTCTTTAGAGAACCTTTGGAACACTTTTGTAACAGACCACATTGAAGTCAGTTCCCGGTTGCGAAAGACAGTGATATTATTCTGTGATCGAAATTAGATAGATATGATCAAGCGCTGCCAGTAAATTAACTTTGCTATTCCTACACACATAAAAACGGGACACTTTACTGGTGCTTAAATATGTATCATTCACACGGCTACATGAACATTTGTCAAGAAAATGTTGTTGGGTATGTCTAAAGAGAGCTTCCATACGAAAATAATCCGGTTGGATGAGTATATGTTATGCCGTGTTAACTCCCGTTTCCCATCACCAATTGACAGGCGAACAATTTTTAATTTATACCGTATACTTGACTCGATAGTGGCTTGTATGTTTGGATGAACACCGTTCGTAGCTGCCCTTTCCAAACTGAGTGCCCGGTTGGGTAAGATTCATCCCAGACCAGACTAAAATCTTTGTGTCTTGCTTTTCAGAATCGGTGACCTTCGTTACTTCCATTCAGTACATTTATATTTGTACTTGTCGTACAATTGCTTGTGGTTTCGTCTTATCTTTCTGTTGGATTTCAGCTGTTTTATTGTCGTTAACTGGTTTTTGGCGATAAATTGTTTACCCCAACCCCCAAGATGTCCTGGAGGGATACACTTGTACGTCTAAAATGAAGCATCATTTAATGCATATGAACCAAAGTAAGTTAAAGAAAAGTAGCTCCATTCTAACAAATACTACTAATTAAAAGTTGTCTAACGTTGATAACCAATAGGAATGTCCAGAGATCCAAAGCCTTGCCAACGTGAAGTTACACCAAGATTATTCAGCACGCAATGCGTTAACACTGGAAATACTGCACAAATCGAGGCTTTCAAAATACCGCAAAACTGAAGTTAGCATTGCCCGGAATGTTTTAATATGCATGTGCAAACAAAAGAAACCGCCGTTAAAATCGTTAAAATAATCCGACATTTTGCATTCCAAAGATGGCTAGTTATCTAACCATAATGATGAGTGGCATATTCGAACTCCGTTTTTATGAGTGTCTATTTTTCTGTTGTACCTGGAACTGGGACCCAAATCAGTTCAGCTGGTGCAGTTACAGTAACAAACATCATTCTAAAATAGTTCACATGTATCGGCTGGCTTCTGACTTGTCTGGTACTCAAACAGCTGTCGTGCACGAGATTCGCTAAAATCTATTGTGCTCTCAGTTGTTTGGAAAAGGTATCGGACATTTTAAACCGTATAGGAGTTTTTGGCCGGCTGCTTCCCTTTACATTTTGCAATATAGTGCCCTTATACCAAATCTTACGCCAATCACGGCACTTATATGCATATTCGATTCTCATGAGTTGAGAAAGTGTTATGAATAGCGAATATTTGGTAGAAATATATACTAATACTTTCTCGTTCACCTTAAAGCTCCACGAGGAAAACGGATTGTCTGAGATTTTGTACATGTTTCGTATATCAGTCTTTTATCTTTACGGCTTGTCCTGTCATAACGAGGCAGCATAACTCTGACACACTTGAGTTTCTGATCTCTCAAGGACAAAATTGTCATTTCGTTCAATGTAATATACATTATACAAGCAATACTCTTTCCGTAAAACCGCGGCAGTCACATTTATACATGTATATCATGATGTACGGTCCGTCATTCGTAAAAGTATCCATGAAAATTGAAATACCAATGTCTCGTGTTTATCCAATCATTGTTATCGTTTATTTGAATGTCGGTTGTTTCAATTTGAGTTGTTCGACAATCTAGACTACTACATGATAATGATCAGTAAAATCCCATTTAAATAATTGCTCAAATCGAGAGTCTTATCCCGTCTTCGACATAATTTGCCGAGTTGGTATCTCTTTAGTCCAGTAAAGTTTTAAGTATTTCTCTGACTAAAATTGTTTCATTAACCGACTTAAAATATTGGCTAAATGTAGTCAATGGAAAGAAGCATAACCGTTTATATTGGACCGCCCATAAAACAGATTTTAGCACCCATATATGTTTGGAAACAAAGTGCCATTGGTGATACTGTGTGCATTCTTTGAGAATGCTCTGTAAATAGCCCATGCGCTGTGGTCTAATGTGTGTTATAAATACCTTTGGCTGGTTGCCTGGTTTATTTAGCTTACATTAGAAATGTCTGAACTCAGAGATATCCCTTGACTTTTCAAGCATTGCATGAATAGGGAGTGACTGAACGCGCAACACGGACTTGATTGTCTAAACACGAAGATGATTTCCGGAAACCTCTACAAAGCTACCAATAAATGTTACTCTGTTGAAAGGCCCATACTCCAGACCTACGCGATGAGTGAATCGTACAAACTTTGCATGGGTTTTCTGTTTTTTTTTATACTAATGTATATAACAACTCTTTGCCTCGTATATCACCACCCAGCTTGTCTTCTCTGTGGAGGTTGAAAGTTCTTTAAATAAATACTTAAGTCCAATTTAGTCCAAATACTACATACACTACATACTACATTCAAGAGAAACGGTTCCCGGATGTTTGTTGTCGTTATGACAAATGATTCCAGGTCGGCGTACATCTGAGTAGAAAATACTTTACTAGGCTGTTAGTTTGTCAAGAATGACAGCAGGAGACTCGTCTCCTTTCCGCTCTCGCCAAATTTTCATAATGAAGACAAATGTTGACAGCATATCCGCACAATTGGGGATCATCTTTCCCCTTCCTAGTGGTTTGCCAAATAACTAATCTCTTTCAAATTGTCTATCCTCATTTTCTCTTCCAATTCAAAGAATTGTATGTCAAGGGAAGGAGATGATTCGCCCATTATAATAATAACTCGAGACTTTTTAGACAAATTTGGCGATCGCAAAATGTCATGTATGGCAGACAAAACACATGTTCACTTGTCCCAACATTCAGACTTACAGAATTATACAGCGAATGAGTCGTTGGTGAAAATTGTACGGATTAACGAAGGATTCAATGGACAGCCGCGAAAACAAAAGTATTATGAATATTTAGCTGTCTGGCTGTTAACTCAATATGGCCTGGACTTTTTGGGGCCTGTCCAGGCCTAAAATGCCATTTCGGGGGTCCTAAATATTATTCTTACCTCTTTCCACACTATACCCATGGGTCAAGCTCTACCAGAAAATTGTAAAAAAAAATCCAGGATGGATGCTTTGATGACGTCACAGTGACGTCATCTACAAAACAGGCATTTTTGGTCTATTCCTCGGTCAGATTTTTCCGAATTTTTATTGACGTGGGTTTTTTTGTGCAAAAACTGCATGATAAATTAATAAATAATGTTAATTTTTTCCTCGAAGAAAAACAGGAATTTTGAAAAAGAAGGACGAAAACCTAACCTTTCTGGTCCCCCACATGGCTGCCATCTTGAATTTATCCATGATCTTCTACTCAAGGTGTTATGCAAATAGGCTCAGAATGACTCCAATCTGAAAAATTCAAAAGTCGCGGAGGGTCAGCTTTCAATTTTTTGTCGTTCTTCAGATCGGGAGAAAGTTTACTAAGGGGGAAAGGGGGGGGGGGGGCATAATGCTCCCAGACCAGGTAGGGTTAATTAACAACATTCCTGTAGCTTTGCCTTTCATTGTCTGTCTGGAAGTGGATTTGGAATCACTCATTCCCAACTCCTCGGTGACATTCAGTGTAATATAGTCTCTCAAAGGACACCGACTCCATATTGTTTCCATGCTGCCTTGACGTGCCGCGATATTGGAAGCAAATTATTTCAGTTTATGAAGATCATTTCCCCCGACAATGGGTTGTTGAAGTAATTCAACAAAAATCAACATCGAAGTTGCGATTTTAAGGATGCGCAATCGTATTCGATATTTTACTGTTATATGCTATAAGTCAACTCGGTTTAGACAGCAAAGTGACATTTTACTGATGCTTAATCCATGTTATCACCACGATAATGACCCTTGGATTTCACCGCCTAATAAACAATAAACTTAGACACCCATCTAGATATTGTTTGTTTTGTTTAACTCACATGGGTAATGTACCCAACATCCGGAATGAGATGGACTCCTAACCTGTCTGTCAAACCTCAAACGGAGCCATTTCCGCCATGTAGACCGCGTCTGGATAGCATAATTGTCTCTGACAGTGGCCAAGTCAGAGAAAATGAGAGCTTTTGAGTTACTGTTTATTCTTGTGTATGATGTTACCGGCATGCTTCCGACAAGACTACTTTCCAGTAACAAGTCAGTCAAGTGGATTTCATTCAACTAAGGTTAGACACAACAGTAGTGCACTCGAAAATAAGCTAGAAGATTCTGATAGGATTCGCGTCTCAGAGCTAAGCTTTTATACAGTATACACATCTTCCATATTATTAGGTTATTATACAGTGCTTTGTACAATATGGAATGGTATTGTACGAGTCCATGTTGTGATGAAAACCCGTATTGGACGAGACGCAGAATGGAAGTACTCGCGCGTTCCGTATGTCTACGTGACCAAGCAGTTCCTGTTTCACTTGCCCCGCATTCATTCGGCACGGGCTCATAGTATATGTAGGATATAGTGTCTCATCCGTCTCTGGTAGAAATCCATATTGGCATACATACGATAAGATAAGATAAATTTTATTTAAAGTTGGATGTGTTTACATACAGAGAACATTAGCTCAAAATATGAGCTATTCACCGACAGACTCCATTAAAATATTGTAAAATAGAGATAATATACACAAATCAGTCATATAAAATAAATTAAAATAAAAACGTATGAGTGACCTTGACATCAGCTGTATTAATGGTCATTGCAGAAAGTGCATCTGCAAGTATCACCGTCCCATTTACTAATTAGAATTTTGAATTCCTTCAGTGTCAGTGCTCCTTTTATAGATGAATCAAGGGAGTTCCATAAAGTGGCTCCATAGTACTTAATAGAATGAAGCCCGAATCTAGTTGTCCTACATCTGGGTACGTGAACATTCGTCGTGTTTCTTAGCTGATAAACGTTGTTTTTAATTTGAAACAGGTCCCTATTATATGCAGGGCCTTCACGATGTAATATTTTGTAAACCTCTGTTGCCAGAAGTCTTAGGCGCTGTACATGCAGTTTAGAAAGACAGGCCCTCTTCAGTAGATGATGATAATCGCTAACATTATCCTGGTAAACAAAGCGCAAGGCGCGTTCTTGTAGTTTTTCTAGTTTTTTGGCACTAGTGGTACTACAGGAATGCCAGACTAATGGACAGTAATTAAAATTACACAGTATAAATGATCTAAATATAGCTAGTCTACTCGCTAGGTCAAGATACGGTCCTAGCCGTTTGAGGACATTAATCTGGCGTCCAACTTTCATACAAAGCCCAGCCACATGCTTATTGAAATTTAATCTATTATCGATGTGGATGCCTAGCAGTTTAACACTATCTTCTGATTCTATATTTGTACCATGAAAAGTGAAAGTATGTTTTTCGTTTGTACCCTTAGGATCAAGAACAATGCCTTGAAATTTGCTCGCATTAGCAAGCATATAATTAGCATGAAAATGGTTTATCATGTGTTCAGATTTAGCTTGCAATCTTGTCTTGAGGACAATAAGATCGCGATCAGATGAGTACAGGTTGTCATCAACAAAATTACTAACTGAACATTTCGATTCTTCCAGGCTACATACTGTGAAGATATCGTTGATAAATATATTAAATATCACTGGCCCCATAATTGAGCCCTGGGGTACCCCTTTACTGATATTACGCCAGGAGCTATAAATGTCCCCCAGCTTTACTCGCTGATTGCGATTGGAAAGATAACTTCTCATATATTTAACAGAGCTTTCAGACATGCCATACGCCTTCATTTTGGCAAGGACAAGATCATGTGATATACAGTCAAACGCTTTAGACATGTCCATAAGTATGGCCGCTACATATTGGTTATTATCCAGAGCATTCCTCCAGTCCTCCACGAGCCGAAGGAGCACTGTCTGACAGCTGTGATTTTTCCTATAAGCTGAGATAAACGGAGAAAAAATATTCTCAGAAAACCGCCCTAGCTGGTCAGCCAGTACTCCCTCGAAAACCTTGGAGAAGTACGGAAGAATGCTTAGAGGTCTGTAGTTACTTTTCAAAAGTTCATCCTCCTTTTTAAATATTGGTGACACATTAACACGTTTGAGGTCATCAGGAAAGCATCCATTCTGCATGCTTCTATTTATGAGTGAGGTAAGACTGGGCGCCAGCTGACTGGCCACCCGTTTAACTATGCCTGCAGGAATCATGTCCGATCCAGATGCTTTTTTAGATTGCAGACATTTAAGTTTGATTAGTACATCCTGTTCAGTAACCGGGTGAAAATCAAAGGTAAGATTTGGATCATGAGCGTCGACAATAGACGTTACATGTACAGTCGGGTGATCATTTACATTGTCGTACTGAACAGCATCGTTGCCTATATCTGAGGCAAGATCAGTGTAGTATGCGTTGAAAATTTCAGAGACTTCCTGTTTGTCATCGACAAGTTGTCGTTTTCATTAAGGAAAATGGTATTTACACAATTGTTCGTTTTGGACAGAAATGGTTTGACAGTTTTGTAAAAATCTTGTGATTTTGGACCACCATCACATTTGTCCCTGAAATATTGTCTCATTGCACTACGACGCTGTGAGGTACACATATTCCTCTGTTTACGGAAAGCCTCCCAGTTTGATCTGGTTTTAAATTTCAAATAACGATTATGTAACATATTTCTATAATGAATAGCCTTACGCCATTTACTGTTCATGAATGGTACTGAATTAGGTTTCACTTTCTTTTT
This sequence comes from Hanleya hanleyi, assembly GCA_036873755.1. Taxonomy (NCBI): domain Eukaryota; kingdom Metazoa; phylum Mollusca; class Polyplacophora; order Lepidopleurida; family Hanleyidae; genus Hanleya; species Hanleya hanleyi. Next base: position 67,488 of record JAVTVY010021544.1, on the reverse strand, counting down.
TTTAATAGGCGCATGGCCATCCAAAATCTGTGAGAGCATATTTGAATAGAACTAATACTGGTCATTAATGTCGTCAAATATCTCGTTCACATGGAATGGGGCACAAGAAATGTCTTTAACGAAAGAGTCTTCATCAAAGTGTTTATACGATCTGTAGGTGCACCAGTCAGCTTGTGGTCTAGACAGTTTTCCACGTTTCACAGTTACAATAAAGTGATGAAAATCGCTTAAACCACAATTAAATGAAAGGGAAGAAACAAATGAACGAGGGTGCGTGGTAAGGATGACGTCCACAAGTGAGCCAGTATTGGATTTGAAGCAGGTTCTTGTCTTTATGAGATTGGTGAGGGAAAAAATATCACATATATCCCTCAGTGATGCTCCGTCAGTCTGGGTTTTGTAGAGATCATAAATCAGATCGCCGTTAACGATGATGTTGTCGTATTTGATTATAACTAAATCCAAAAGTTTGGTGCAGGCTCTCTGAAAGACATCATTCCTGGTCTTTGGTGGATTATACATATCAGCTAGGCACCATTTGTCTTTGTCAATAGTTCTAAGTCATAAAGACGCTTAGAGGGAAGGTAGTCCCGTACATATACCATAAGACCACCGCCATTTGCATTACGATGTTTTACATGGAGCTTATAACCCTTGATTTCAAACTGTGCCTTGTTAAAAGATTCATCTAATTTAGACTCCGATATCACCAGATGATCGATGAGGTGGTCACATACATGTAGTATAGTTTTCAGTTCATAGAACTTATTTCTTACACTGTTTATGTTCAAATGGCCAGTGATAAAATTTGATGGATATTTTTGCCGAATGGCTCTTAATTCCTGAAATGTAACAGTGTCATCATTGTCTGTGTCACTATTGAGTGTAGATGTATTCGTTATATCTTGTACACTGTCTGATATGAATGATAAGTGGTTGGCGTTAACGGTTAGCAAACGGTAGTTCATCAGCATATGGATAAGATTGTCTCAAGTAAACAGAATCAAGGCTGCTATCAGCGAAGGGGAATTCCTGAAGGAGATCACTACAGGGAATACACAGCCAGTCGAAATCGGACATCCCTTGATATGCTGCATACTGCTCACCTGATACTCCATTGCATTTGATGTGACCACACAGGTTTTGCACAGGTCACATTCTATGGCTCTGTGATTTTTAGCCACACTCCGTTTGCAGACATTGCACGGAGTTCTGACGGGTCCTGGATTTGACTCAATGTCGCCCGCTAACAACAATATAAAGTCCTGAGACAGTAAGAGGAATATCATCAGCATATGGATGCCCGAGTAAACATAATTTGTGCCGCTCCATGGGCGTGGCCACGTCTGTCCACATCGTTTGATTCTACAATATGGCTTCTTTGGTACATAGTTTGGCATGGACTTACTAACTGCAAAAAAGTTCAGCTTCCAGCTGAACGTTTGTAGCCATGACGAAGATTCTTCTCCTGTTTGCACCACGAGATCCAGACGTACATCTGCGTATGATACTGTTGGGCTCAGCCTTGGTAGAGTAAACGATGATAGAAGCTGACATAAGATCACTGCCACAATAAGTCCAAGACTGCAAGCAGTCATAGTTGTGACGAAAATATGGCACCTTGATAATGCTTCAGTGTCAGAGATGTTGATCACTACAAATTGCCCAAAATTTTGCAATAGGCTGCTTAAAAGTTTTTCGCGTGATCCATAACGTAAAATATAAATTCCATGTGTGGATAAAATCACTGTATGATGATGGATGGCTACGATAAAGTAAAAAATTTGGCTAGGTAAAATCAAAGCTAAGAACATGGACGTCCACAGCCAACCTCCTCGCAGCGGTTCATTTTCCGATGAACCGTTTGAACTCTTTGCAGGCACAGTATCATGCCGAAACTCCGAGCGGCACATGTGAGCTGTAGGACTTCCGTTGCCATGGAGATCGACTTGAGATGTAAAGCCAGGAGAAACACCACAAATTAGACGAGGGGTAGGCTGAAGGGAATATTCAATTCAGCTAGATGTGTATTTTATCTCCTGATAAGGGAGAAATATAACGAGGACTTTGTAAGCGGACACACATCCTAAAGTATGTGGTGTGCCACACGTCCGGCGAATCAGGGTTTTCAATTGAGAGCGGTAAAATCCCTAAGCACTCAGATAATTTGACCGAAATGGCCTCAGTGGTGACGGCCAGTACGGTTGTTTTATTCTGCGAAACATTATATTTATCGATGATGTAGCCAACCACGGCGTATGTAGAACAATTTAAATAAGACTTTTCTTTTAAACTGTGGACGTTACTGATGTATTCGTTTAATTGCATCAGTTTATCGAACCCTATGTCACTCTGCAGTTTGTTCTGCTCAATTTACTGCGTGTTCAATTTTCGTAGTCCAGTGAAAAATCCCTGCCACACGTGTGTTGCCATTTATGTTCGTGTAATGATATGTGTCGTCTTTCTACCGCGGAGTCTTGAGGAGGCTCAAAATTCGTGTAAGTAGTGCGTCATTGAGTTGCAGGCTTCAACTTAAAATAAGATTTGAACCTATCTACGTTTTCTTTCTACCACGGAGTATTGAGAAGGCTCGAAATTCGGAAGTAGTGTGTGTCATTGTGATGTAGGCTTTATGCTAAAATGAAACTTCAAAATATACGTTTTCTTTTTTCGCTATTGAGAATTGCTGTTTATTTCTAAATATTCCGTTTCTGTAGTATTATTGATGTTTCTTTTATTTTCGAGATGTCCTAGAATACAGAGAAAGAGTCGACCTGCTCTTGGTCTGCAATTTTGGACCACGTGGTTATCTGGACAGAGAATTCTCCCTGGAGAAAGGCAGTATGTCCACCCTTTTTGGAACATTCAGCGTTCGACACTCTGAGAGAAATGTAGATATTAGAATCTATAAACTTGAATGGTAGGCTTTGAATAACAAACAACTAATAAAACATTTAACAAATATAAATTATAGGTTACTATTCACTATCGAAAAAAATACATGTATATATAGCCATGATAATAGCTAATTATGAGTGTGAATTATAAATAGCATTAACAAGAAACAGTAATATGATTTAAATCTCTATGCATGTTATAACCAGAGGATAATAGTTAAACAATACACACAGATGTGAAACAATATATCTCGATAAACTTTATTCATCCTCTTTGGAGGAAGGCCTCAAACGCTGGAGTACAGAGCTCTGTTATTTCGTCACCGCACACAGCAGAGTGAAGTTCTTTTTTGTGCCATTCAGTCTTTTATTTTATTTTTTTCATTTCCATTCATGTGCATCCATTCATTTACAATTGCCGTCAACATATTTCGTGTCTCTGTATAGCTTTTTGATCGTGCCAAACGTACGGAAGGAAATTGAGTAAAAGGATTTCCTGTTAATTTTTGGTCACGCCGACGAATTTGTCTTTTTAAATTTGAGTTTTATTTTTGAATAAAGACTTCTGTTTTCTTGTGTCTCTGGCGAACTTCAGCCGGAACTATACGGGATTTGACAAACGCATGAACTGCTTTCATATCCAGGAGATAAGGGTCATGTAGCAATTCTCGATTCGATGTTATGCAATGCGCCACATATGAACTGCACATTATTTGATAATCCCGCAGAACAGTGGTTTGAATGGACTTTAAGCAATACATAGTGGTAGCCACTCAAGCGACAATGAACACGCATATAATTATAATTTTCACAGATGTGGATAGTTCAGACTTAACTCTACCATCTGTCATTTTGATTTGATTTGTCAGTGCAGCTTACCCGCCTGGTCCTGTGTCTGCATTAATAAAATGTTGGTAGAGTAGGTTAGTAGGTTGTGTTTTGATCACGTTATGTATATTTTATAACGTGAAGTAACTGGTTCACTAGCTGGGGCCAACGTCCACAGTAAGATCTGTTCTCCCTTATCTGAATTACATGGTAGCGAAGAAAACAGTTCACAGCATCGTGTTCGATGTTTCACTGCAAATGCTATAAGTCAACTCGGTTAGACAGCAAAGTGACATTTTACTGATGCTTAATCCATGTTGCCGCTACGATAATAACCCTTGGAATTCACCACTTAATACATAATAAACTTAGACAGCCATCCAGATATTGTTTTTTTTAACCCACATGGGTAATGTACCCAACATCCGGAACACGATGGACTCTAAACCTGTTTGTCAAACCTCAAACGGAGCCATTTACGCCATGTAGACAGCGTCTGGATACCGTAATTGTCTCTGTCAGTGGCCAAGTCAGAGAAAATGAGAGCCTTTGAGTTACTGTTTATTCTTGTGTATGATGTTACTGGCATGCTTCCGACAATTTATTCTTGTGTATGATGTTACCGGCATGCTTCCGACAAGACTACTTTCCAGTAACAGTCAGTGAAGTGGATTTCATTCAACTAAGGTTAGACACAACAGTAGTTCACACGAAAATAAGCTAGAAGATTCTGATAGAATTCGCGTCTCAGAGCTAAACTTTTATACAGTATACACATCTTCCATATAAACAAGTATAGCCATCAAATACGACATTCAATATTCAGACGTCGTTTGTAAAAGAATTTCAGCGTCAACAATGGAACGGCTTTTTCCGTTCGACAGTCGACAATCAAGCACTTACTCTAAACAAGCATCAAGTTGGTTTCTTTCAAGAGAGAAGCGGTCAACAGATTTTACTGACACTGATTTTACTGCAGCGACACTGTTTCAATCTTTATGGGATGCTGAACGCGACAGTAAACCTTAATTCTCTCTCTCTCTCTCTCTCTCTCTCTCTCTCTCTCTCTTATACATCATGATGATCTTTTCATAACATCACCGAAAATTATTCTTTCGTCCAAATGAATTTCCAAATTGTTTGTAATGTACCGTACCATAGAAAGTATAACACATGGTTTTCCTTGCAGCGCCCTACACCGGGTTAAGAGCAATGTCACGAGTTAAGAAACGCAGCAGCAGAGTTGTACGCGTTGATGCTAAGATCGCATTTTATTGTCAGTTTGTGATAGAAGAAACTTGTTGTTTTGTGGTATAACTTATTATATTTGGAATGTTTATGCAACTATGTTCTGCGGCGTTGATTGAAATCCCCAGGCTATCTTTTATTGTAAATGGTTGGTTTATTTTTGGAATTAGCCACAAGATTCCATCAAACGCACGGTGATTGCACTGTGAAGAAATAACATGTCAAATTCCAGGTTATCTTCAAAAAGTTAGGATATAAGAAGCATTATATATTTTTTCATGAATGTGTTTCGAAATCAGGGTTATTCTCTATGTTTTGTGGTTATCAAAAGGAGCATGGGTCAGTCCACTTAACAGTGTCTCGGAAATGGAATGATATACAACTGTACGATCAGATATTGTAGATCTTAATATCACGGAGAACGATTAGGTTATGCACTTACAAGCGTCTAGTCCGTCATTCATAATTTAGCCGTGGTCCAATAAAGAATATCCGCGTCCATAATCCAAAGACCTATTCCATATTCCAGGTAACAGTATTAGCATCAACATAGGCTAGTTTTCTGCAAGAGAGAAGCGGTCAACAGTTTTCAATGATGCCGACAAGACATCATGATGTTCCAAAAATATAAAATCCGTATCGCTGATAATATTCTTAATCCATAATAATCGTTGTAAAGTCGTCATCTAGAGAATGATTGATCTCAGTCACGCTTTGGTTGTGACTGTTCATATGAACACCACAAGTATTTTGAAGTACATGGGTTCATACGGCCCCTAGCCCCGGGTTAAGCGGAATTAGACACAAGTTACGAAACATAACTTGACCATCTGCATGGTATTCTTGTCCGCTATAGCGCCTGCAAACAAATTCAATCCGAAAATGTAGGAGTGTTGTCATGTGTGGACAGATGAAGGTCCAATTATATAAATGTGACACAGTAAATGTTACAAAAAATGTCGAAAAAAATCTATCATAACCTTATTAAATATTCAAAAGAATAAATAGACTTGAATGTCGTCGGTTGATTGAGATGTGTTTCCCCACTTATCTATGCTATAGTGTCGAGATCCTGCAGCTCCAGGTGAGAGAGAGAGATAATTAAGGTTTAATGTCGCGTTCAGCAATATTTCAGATATATAGCGACGATCAAACACAATTCTAAGTACTCAAGTCACTAACTTAGTAATCCTACGCATTAAAACATACACACATTAAAACTTATGTAACAGCCCGATTTCTCTCAAATAACCCAAGTTGCAATCCTCCATCACTCGACTAAAAATATCTTCCAAAGTATTGGCTCGATAAAAAGCATCTCTTCCAATCTTAAAATCTATGTATTCGATAAGAATATGTTTCACCGTGAGATCTTCATGGTATGGAGCACACCTTGGGACTGGCTCTTTTTTTTTTAGCTCCAGGTGAAATTTGCTTGTGGCTTTCTACTCCCTTAAGTCGCGCTCACACGAACAAACTTTTTATGACAAAGTTACAATGTAACCAACAATTTGTTCGTACGAATATCGCAATAATACGCTGGGGAGTTTGAGAACGGAGCTGCGCAAGTGCATTGCAGCTCCTATCTATATACGACACCACGTGAACTGGAACGACAAGACAGTGTCGATACTCGTACAGGAATTATAGTCTTCAGAGAACCTTTGGAACACTTTTGTAACAGACCACATTGAAGTCAGTTCCCGGTTGCGAAAGACAGTGATATTATTCTGTGATCGAAATTAGATAGATATGACCAAGCGCTGCCAGTAAATTAACTTTCCTATTCCTACACACATAAAAACGGGACACTTTGGTTGGGTATGTCTAAAGAGAGCTTCCATACGAAAATAATCCGGTTGGATGAGTATATGTTATGCCGTGTTAACTCCCGTTTCCCATCACCAATTGACAGGCGAACAATTTTTAATTTATACCGTATACTTGACTCGATAGTGGCTTGTATGTTTGGATGAACACCGTTCGTAGTTGCCCTTTCCAAACTGAGTGCCCGGTTGGGTAAGATTCATCCCAGACCAGACTAAAATCTTTGTGTCTTGCTTTTCAGAATCGGTGACCTTCGTTACTTCCATTCAGTACATTTATATTTGTACTTGTCGTACAATTGCTTGTGGTTTCGTCTTATCTTTGTGTTGGATTTCAGCTGTTTTGTTGTCGCTAACTGATTTTTGGCGATAAATTTTTTACCCCAACCCCCAAGATGCCTGGAGGGATACACTTGTACGTCTAAAATGAAGCATCATTTAATGCATATGAACCAATTGTAAGTTAAAGAAAAGTAGCTCCATTCTAACAAATACTACTAATTAAAAGTTGTCTAACTTTGATAACCAATAGGAATGTCCAGAGATCCAAAGCCTTGTCAACGTGAAGTTACACCAAGATTATTCAGCACGCAATGCGTTAACACTGGAAATACTGCACAGATCGAGGCTTTCAAAATACCGCAAAACTGAAGTTAGCAGTGCCCGAAATGTTTTAATATGCATGTGCAAACAAAAGACACCGCCGTTAAAATCGTTAAAATAATCAGACATTTTGCATTCCAAAGATGGCTAGTTATCTAACCATAATGATGAGTGGCATATTCGAACTCCGTTTTTATGAGTGTCTATTTTTCTATTGTACCTAGAACTGGGACCCAAATCAGTTCAGCTGGTGCAGTTACAGTAACAAACATCATTCTAAAATAGTTCACATGTACCGGCTGGCTTCTGACTTGTCTGGTACTCAAACAGCTGTCGTGCACGAGATTCGTTAAAATCTATTGTGCTCTCAGTTGTTTGGAAAAGGTATCGGACATTTTAAACCGTATAGGAGTTTTTGCCCGGCTGCTCCCCTTTACATTTTGCAATATAGTGCCCTTATACCAAATCTTACGCCAATCACGGCACTTATATGCATATTCGATTCTCATGAGTTGAGAAAGTGTTATGAATAGCGAATATTTGGTAGAAATATATACTAATACTTTCTCGTTCACCTTAAAGCTCCACGAGGAAAACGGATTGTCTGAGATTTTGTACATGTTTCGTATATCAGTCTTGTATCTTTACGGCTTGTCCTGTCATAACGAGGCAGCATAACTCTGACACACTTGAGTTTCTGATCTCTCAAGGACAAAATTGTCATTTCGTTCAATGTAATATACATTATACAAGCAATACTCTTTCCGTAAAACCGCGGCAGTCACATTTATACATGTATATCATGATGTACGGTCCGTCATTCGTAAAAGTATCCATGAAAATTGAAATACCAATGTCTCGTGTTTATCCAATCATTGTTATCGTTTATTTGAATGTCGGTTGTTTCAATTTGAGTTGTTCGACAATCTAGACTACTACATGATAATGACCAGTAAAATCCCATTTAAATAATTGCTCAAATCGAGAGTCTTATCCCGTCTTCGACATAATTTGCCGAGTTGGTATCTCTTTAGTCCAGTAAAGTTTTAAGTATTTCTCTGACTAAAATTGTTTCATTAACCGACTTAAAATATTGGCTAAATGTAGTCAATGGAAAAAAGCATAACCGTTTATATTGGACCGCCCATAAAACAGATTTTAGCACCCATATATGTTTGGAAACAAAGTGCCATTGGTGATACTGTGTGCATTCTTTGAGAATGCTCTGTAAATAGCCCATGCGCTGTGGTCTAATGTGTGTTATAAATACCTTTGGCTGGTTGCCTGGTTTATTTAGCTTACATTAGAAATGTCTGAACTCAGAGATATCCCTTGACTTTTCAAACATTGCATGAATAGGGAGTGACTGAACGCGCAACACGGACTTGATTGTCTAAACACGAAGATGATTTCCGGAAACCTCTACAAAGCTACCAATAAATGTTACTCTGTTGAAAGGCCCATACTCCAGACCTACGCGATGAGTGAATCGTACAAACTTTGCATGGGTTTTCTGTTGTTTTTTTTATACTAATGTATATAACAACTCTTTGCCTCGTATATCACCACCCAGCTTGTCTTCTCTGTGGAGATTGAAAGTTCTTTAAATAAATACTTAAGTCCAATTTAGTCCAAATACTACATACACTACATACTACATTCAAGAGAAACGGTTCCCGGATGTTTGTTGTCGTTATGACAAATGATTCCAGGTCGGCGTACATCTGAGTAGAAAATACTTTACTAGGCTGTTAGTTTGTCAAGAATGACAGCAGGAGACTCGTCTCCTTTCCGCTCTCGCCAAATTTTCATAATGAAGACAAATGTTGAGAGCATATCCGCACAATTGGGGATCATCTTTCCCCTTCCTAGTGGTTTGCCAAATAACTAATCTCTTTCAAATTGTCTATCCTCATTTTCTCTTCCAATTCAAAGAATTGTATGTCAAGGGAAGGAGATGATTCGCCCATTATAATAATAACTCGAGACTTTTTAGACAAATTTGGCGATCGCAAAATGTCATGTATGGCAGACAAAACACATGTTCACTTGTCCCAACATTCAGACTTACAGAATTATACAGCGAATGAGTCGTGGGTGAAAATTGTACGGATTAACGAAGGATTCAATGGACAGCCGCGAAAACAAAAGTATTATGAATATTTAGCTGTCTGGCTGTTAACTGGGGCCTGTCCAGGCCTAAAATGCCATTTCGGGGGTCCTAAATATTATTCTTACCTCTTTCCACACTATACCCATGGGTCAAGCTCTACCAGAAAATTGTAAAAAAAAATCCAGGATGGATGCTTTGATGACGTCACAGTGACGTCATCTACAAAACAGGCATTTTTGGTCTATTCCTCGGTCAGATTTTTCCGAATTTTTATTGACGTGGTTTTTTGTGTGCAAAAACTGCATGATAAATTAATAAATAATGTTAATTTTTTCCTCGAAGAAAAACAGGAATTTTGAAAAAGAAGGACGAAAACCTAACCTTTCATGGCTGCCATCTTGAATTTATCCATGATCTTCTTACTCAAGGTGTTATGCAAATAGGCTCAGAATGACTCCAATATGAAAAATTCAAAAGTCGCGGAGGGTCAGCTTTCAATTTTTTGTCGTTCTTCAGATCGGGAGAAAGTTTACTATGGGGGAAAGGGGGGGGGGGGCATAATGCTCCCAGACCAGGTAGGGTTAATTAACAACATTCCTGTAGCTTTGCCTTTCATTGTCTGTCTGGAAGTGGATTTGGAATCACTCATTCCCAACTCCTCGGTGACATTCAGTGTAATATAGTCTCTCAAAGGACACCGACTCCACATTGTTTCCATGCTGCCTTGACGTGCCGCGATATTGGAAGCAAATTTATTTCTGCTGCTAGGCGACCCCGAGCAAAATACCGAAACAAATACTAGTATACTCTGTGCATTGGGAAAATTTGTTGCTTCCTCTAAACGGTTTGCCTGATTTATTTGTGCTATCATCATCACTTCAAATCCTATTTCTTTTGCGGCCAGCCAGACTTGATGACTTGCGCAGAGCACGCAGATGTTTTTCTCAACCATAGTTTCTGGACATTAATTAATTTCAATCGTTTTGATAAATTTTCTATTTTGATATTCACGTTAAACGCCATTACCTTATTTATATGTAAATAATCTGCTTTATTGCAATCTTTACTTGTACGAATATACTGTGTACTGGGGAGACGTCCTGATAAGCATATGCTTATTTCGCTCCCTGTTGCCTTTGAGCAAATAAAGTTACTTAAACCAACATTCCTGTAGCTTTGCCTTTCATTGTCTGTCTGGAAGTGGATTTGGAATCACTCATTCCCAACTCCTCGGTGACATTCAGTGTAATACAGTCTCTCAAAGGACACCGACTCCATATTGTTTCCATGCTGCCTTGACGTGCCGCGATATTGGAAGCAAATTATTTCAGTTTATAAAGATCATTTCCCCCGACAATGGGTTGTTGAAGTAATTCAACAAAAATCAACATCGAAGTTGCGATTTTAAAGGAATAGTAAACTCTGCGTAAACTCGTGCTCGACATGACAGAATTATGCCATCAGATTCCAAAAACACGGGTAGAAAAAATTAACAAAATTCTACAGCTGAGTAAACACCGATTTATCGATCACACTTTAACACTTTGTGATCTGCGACATCTTGGAATGACTGTGACGTTTGTGGGCCATACTATTTTTATGTAGATGGCGCTGCGAGAAATATGCCTTTGTCATCCGGGCTCTATCCCATAAGGTAAAGCATTAAACAACAACAACGGCAACATTAGCAGCGTTTCTTCTACTGCTATCGGGTGATGTGGCCTGATATTCTTGCCTCAGAAAGAGAGCTTGTGAAATCATATGCAAAATGCCACATGTCAACCTGTATATCAATTCGACATTCATATATCACGATCCTCATAATCGTCTCGGAGCGTAAAGAAAGGTCCACCGATCTGTCAAAAGCCATCGACACAATAATTTACAATTGGTCTCCATGTTATTAGCTACTCTGGCTTGGGCCCAACTACGTCACAGGAATAATGTCAGGTGATATTTAAAGGATTTTCATTGGCTAACGGCTCTCGGGCTTGTTAAAATGGCGACTTCCACGGATTATTGATCTGGGCAATAGTTCTGATGTTCAAAATGATCTCATTCATTCGGAATTACTAGAAAAGCTGATTTGTTTTGTTTTTCGAATACTAATGATATAGTTCTTTCGATATACGTATGCATCATCTTAGGGTTTTCTATTCCTTTAAGGATGCGCCATCGTATTCGATATTTTACTGTTATATGCTATAAGGCACCGTTTCCAATTATCGTTCGCGAATGAATCGTTTATTTCGTCAAATTTTCTCGAAGTCGCGATTTTCCAAGGCGCGAGGGAATGGTTTTTTTTCTTCAAAATAAACGATTCATTCGCGATCGCTGTTCGAATGGTTTTTTTTCTGTTGGCAATCGTTTTTCAATCGAGAAAATTCTCGCGAATAAAAAGCGATATCGCGATTCAATCGCTTTTTAATCGAGAAAATATAAACGATTGAAAAAAACGATTGAGGATTATAGCCGAAAGTAGTACGCCATTGGTTCAGCCTGACTGACCCGCATACACGTTCGAGTTTCTAACACTTCAGTCAGACTATATAAAGTTCGATCATTTTTTCTTTTTCCTTTTCCATTCTTTGCCTAGTGTAAAACTATAGCGTGTTTCTGTACAGTTGGCGGTTATATAGATACGATGGGGATATTGAAAGAAATTGAAAACAAATATCTATATATATACATAGGAATAATGGTTATGCATATAATTATAACTTCATATTTACATATATTTTGTACGGGACACAGGCCCGGATATGGTCAGATTGGGTCATTCGCACTTGCAATTTCGTCTATTATTTTGGGTATTTCTGTGTTTTAAAGCTGGTATTATTCCAGATTTCTTGTGTAGTATTTTTCGTGAACGTTTTTGGCATCTATGCGGGCTGAAATTTTGAGTTGATTCATCAGATTTTCGCTGTACACGTGGTTTTTCGTCCTACGATCACCATTTTCCTTGTGTATATAGATGGCGCTGTATTGAATATAACATTGTCATACGGGGCTTTTGAGTCTTCGCAAGCACTTAATTATTAATATATAGCGCGGGCTATTTGTAAAAATTTTCACAACTGGTTAATCCAGTAAGAGATGAAATTATATAATATTCAGTTGGTTTTTGGCTTGAGCTTCCCTTTGGAATCATTCATAGTTCATTTATCAAAATATAAAATTAAAATAAAAAGTATTGTACATATGCGAATCCAACCGTTATATGCGATTCAATCAAAAAGATATGTATTTGATACAAATATGAAATCACTGACGCGAATATTCTTATAATAAATAAAATTAAGTTGATGGTGATTTTTTGAACTTATTCACATCTCAATAGTTTAAAAACTGTACCAAAACATGAATGGATACCCTTTCCTAATGTATGTTTTACTATAACAAAATATACATATTTAATTACACTATTTTTCACCTTAATTAACTTAGAAATTCTCGGCTGGAGGGCTAAGCTGTTCTGGGTTATCGCCATGCGCCCATTCACACCTCTATCAAGCCTGTGCCGTAATCATTCTGATAATGCAATCAACGAACTCAAATCCACTTATGACCTGTACCCGGTATTTACAAAACAAGATATTGTGACTATCATCCTGTATCATTAATACATTGTCGACTCACACGATCATTGAATAAACATGCAATTTTGTCATTTACGCTTCGCCAGAGTAAATCTGAGCGCGAACGTCACAAGAAGCATGTTACAGGAATATGAAAAGATATTTCCAGCACACGCCCTACTTCGGCTTGTAGGAGACTATAGATCGTGAATCATATATATTATTCGGTTATCTTACGCATTTATACAGTATAGTATAGTAATATAGGTTTTTCCATCGACAAATCTGCAATCAACATTACATGTAGTTCACAGTTCGCGGATAGAGCGGCGTACGACGGCAATACGGTCTATGTGTCAAATATCACTCCGCCTCACGATTCTCTCGCGCCTTGAAAAAAACCGATTCTCTCGCGATTGAAGATTCGCGATCAAGAACGGATCGCGCATGGGTAAACGATTCAAAAACGATATCGCGAGAGAATGGTTTTTTTCAGAAAAGGTTCAATCGTTTTTTCTCATTTTTTTTCTCGATATCCTCGCGACTGATTCGCGATTGATCGTTTTTCAATCGAGAAAATTGAAGAAAAATCGCGACTGAAGAAAAAACGATTAATGGAAACGATCCCTAATTCAACTCGGTTTAGACAGCAAAGTGACATTTTACTGATGCTTAATCCATGTTATCACCACGATAATGACCCTTGGATTTCACCACCTAATAAACAATAAACTTAGACACCCATCTAGATATTGTTTGTTTTGTTTAACTCACATGGGTAATGTACCCAACATCCGGAATGAGATGGACTCCTAACCTGTCTGTCAAACCTCAAACGGAGCCATTTCCGCCATGTAGACCGCGTCTGGATAGCATAATTGTCTCTGACAGTGGCCAAGTCAGAGAAAATGAGAGCCTTTGAGTTACTGTTTATTCTTGTGTATGATGTTACCGGCATGCTTCCGACAAGACTACTTTCCAGTAACAAGTCAGTCAAGTGGATTTTATTCAACTAAGGTTAGACACAACAGTAGTGCACTCGAAAATAAGCTAGAAGATTCTGATAGGATTCGCGTCTCAGAGCTAAGCTTTTATACAGTATACACATCTTCCATATTATTAGGTTATTATACAGTGCTTTGTACAATATGGAATGGTATTGTACGAGTCCATGTTGTGATGAAAACCCGTATTGGACGAGACGCAGAATGGACGTACTCGCGCGTTCCGTATGTCTACGTGACCAAGCAGTTCCTGTTTCACTTGCCCCGCATTCATTCGGCACGGGCTCATAGTATATGTAGGATATAGTGTCTCATCCGTCTCTGGTAGAAATCCATATTGGCATACATACGATAAGATAAGATAAATTTTATTTAAAGTTGAATGTGTTTACATACAGAGAACATTAGCTCAAAATATGAGCTATTCACCGACAGACTCCATTAAAATATTGTAAAATAGAGATAATATACACAAATCAGTCATATAAAATAAATTAAAATAAAAACGTATGAGTGACCTTGTCATCAGCTGTATTAATGGTCATTGCAGAAAGTGCATCTGCAAGTATCACCGTCCCATTTACTAATTAGAATTTTGAATTCCTTCAGTGTCAGTGCTCCTTTTATAGATGAATCAAGGGAGTTCCATAAAGTGGCTCCATAGTACTTAATAGAATGAAGCCCGAATCTAGTTGTCCTACATCTGGGTACGTGAACATTCGTCGTGTTTCTTAGCTGATAAACGTTGTTTTTAATTTGAAACAGGTCCCTATTATATGCAGGGCCTTCACAATGTAATATTTTGTAAACCTCTGTTGCCAGAAGTCTAAGGCGCTGTACATGCAGTTTAGAAAGACAGGCCCTCTTCAGTAGATGATGATAATCGCTAACATTATCCTGGTAAACAAAGCGCAAGGCGCGTTCTTGTAGTTTTTCTAGTTTTTTGGCGCTAGTGGTACTACAGGAATGCCAGACTAATGGACAGTAATTAAAATTACACAGTATAAATGATCTAAATATAGCTAGTCTACTCGCTAGGTCAAGATACGGTCCTAGCCGTTTGAGGACATTAATCTGGCGTCCAACTTTCATACAAAGCCCAGCCACATGCTTATTGAAATTTAATCTATTATCGATGTGGATGCCTAGCAGTTTAACACTATCTTCTGATTCTATATTTGTACCATGAAAAGTGAAAGTATGTTTTTCGTTTGTACCCTTAGGATCAAGAACGATGCCTTGAAATTTGCTCGCATTAGCAAGCATATAATTAGCATGAAAATGGTTTATCATGTGTTCAGATTTAGCTTGCAATCTTGTCTTGAGGACAATAAGATCGCGATCAGATGAGTACAGGTTGTCATCAACAAAATTACTAACTGAACATTTCGATTCTTCCAGGCTACATACTGTGAAGATATCGTTGATAAATATATTAAATATCACTGGCCCCATAATTGAGCCCTGGGGTACCCCTTTACTGATATTACGCCAGGAGCTATAAATGTCCCCCAGCTTTACTCGCTGATTGCGATTGGAAAGATAACTTCTCATATATTTAACAGAGCTTTCAGACATGCCATACGCCTTCATTTTGGCAAGGACAAGATCATGTGATATACAGTCAAACGCTTTAGACATGTCCATAAGTATGGCCGCTACATATTGGTTATTATCCAGAGCATTCCTCCAGTCCTCCACGAGCCGAAGGAGCACTGTCTGACAGCTGTGATTTTTCCTATAAGCTGAGATAAACGGAGAAAAAATATTCTCAGAAAACCGCCCTAGCTGGTCAGCCAGTACTCCCTCAAAAACCTTGGAGAAGTACGGAAGAATGCTTAGAGGTCTGTAGTTACTTTTCAAAAGTTCATCCTCCTTTTTAAATATTGGTGACACATTAACACGTTTGAGGTCATCAGGAAAGCATCCATTCTGCATGCTTCTATTTATGAGTGAGGTTAGACTGGGCGCCAGCTGACTGGCCACCCGTTTAACTATGCCTGCACGAATCATGTCCGATGCAGATGCTTTTTTAGATTGCAGACATTTAAGTTTGATTAGTACATCCTGTTCAGTAACCGGGTGAAAATCAAAGGTAAGATTTGGATCATGAGCGTCGACAATAGACGTTACATGTACAGTCGGGTGATCATTTACATTGTCGTACTGAACAGCATCGTTGCCTATATCTGAGGCAAGATCAGTGTAGTATGCGTTGAAAATGCGTTGAGACTTCCTGTTTGTCATCGACAAGTTGTCGTTTTCATTAAGGAAAATGGTATTTACACAATTGTTCGTTTTGGACAGAAATGGTTTGACAGTTTTGTAAAAATCTTGTGATTTTGGACCACCGTCACATTTGTCCCTGAAATATTGTCTCATTGCACTACGACGCTGTGAGGTACACATATTCCTCTGTTTACGGAAAGCCTCCCAGTTTGATCTGGTTTTAAATTTCAAATAACGATTATGTAACATATTTCTATAATGAATAGCCTTACGCCATTTACTGTTCATGAATGGTACTGAATTAGGTTTCACTTTCTTTTTTTTAATAGGCGCATGGCCATCCAAAATCTGTGAGAGCATATTTGAATAGAACTAATACTGGTCATTAATGTCGTCAAATATCTCGTTCACATGGAATGGGGCACAAGAAATGTCTTTAACGAAAGAGTCTTCATCAAAGTGTTTATACGATCTGTAGGTGCACCAGTCAGCTTGTGGTCTAGACAGTTTTCCACGTTTCACAGTTACAATAAAGTGATGAAAATCGCTTAAACCACAATTAAATGAAAGCGAAGAAACAAATGAACGAGGGTGCGTGGTAAGGATGACGTCCACAAGTGAGCCAGTATTGGATTTGAAGCAGGTTCTTGTCTTTATGAGATTGGTGAGGGAAAAAATATCACATATATCCCTCAGTGATGCTCCGTCAGTCTGGGTTTTGTAGAGATCATAAATCAGATCGCCGTTAACGATGATGTTGTCGTATTTGATTATAACTAAATCCAAAAGTTTGGTGCAGGCTCTCTGAAAGACATCATTCCTGGTCTTTGGTGGATTATACATATCAGCTAGGCACCATTTGTCTTTGTCAATAGTTATCTCGAGAACAATAGATGCAATCTCCTCACTTTCTAAGTCATAAAGACGCTGAGAGGGAAGGTAGTCCCGTACATATACCATAAGACCACCGCCATTTGCATTACGATGTTTTACATGGAGCTTATAACCCTTGATTTCAAACTGTGCCTTGTTAAAAGATTCATCTAATTTAGACTCCGATATCACCAGATGATCGATGAGGTGGTCACATACATGTAGTATAGTTTTCAGTTCATAGAACTTATTTCTTACACTGTTTATGTTCAAATGGCCAGTGATAAAATTTGATGGATATTTTTGCCGAATGGCTCTTAATTCCTGAAATGTAACAGTGTCATCATTGTCTGTGTCACTATTGAGTGTAGATGTATTCGTTATATCTTGTACACTGTCTGATATGAATGATAAGTGGTTGGCGTTAACGGTTAGCAAACGGTAGTTCATCAGCATATGGATAAGATTGTCTCAAGTAAACAGAATCAAGGCTGCTATCAGCGAAGGGGAATTCCTGAAGGAGATCACTACAGGGAATACACAGCCAGTCGAAATCGGACATCCCTTGATATGCTGCATACTGCTCACCTGATACTCCATTGCATTTGATGTGACCACACAGGTTTTGCACAGATCACATTCTATGGCTCTGTGATTTTTAGCCACACTCCGTTTGCAGACATTGCACGGAGTTCTGACGGGTCCTGGATTTGACTCAATGTCGCCCGCTAACAACAATATAAAGTCCTGAGACAGTAAGAGGAATATCATCAGCATATGGATGCCCGAGTAAACATAATTTGTGCCGCTCCATGGGCGTGGCCACGTCTGTCCACATCGTTTGATTCTACAATATGGCTTCTTTGGTACATAGTTTGGCATGGACTTACTAACTGCATAAAAGTTCAGCTTCCAGCTGAATTTTTTGTAGCCATGATGAAGATTCCTCTCTTGTTTGCACCACGAGATCCAGACGTACATCTGCGTATGATACTGTTGGGCTCAGCCTTGGTAGAGTAAACGATGATAGAAGCTGACATAAGATCACTGCCACAATAAGTCCAAGACTGCCAGCAGTCATAGTTGTGACGAAAATATGGCACCTTGATAATGCTTCAGTGTCAGAGATGTTGATCACTGCAAAGTTGCCCAAAATTTTGCAATAGGCTGCTTAACAGTTTTTCACGTGATCCATAACGTAAAATATAAATTCCATGTGTAGATAAAATCACTGTATGATGATGGATGGCTACGATAAAGTAAAAAAATTGGCTAGATAAAATCAAAGCTAAGAACATGGACGTCCACAGCCAACCTCCTCGCAGCGGTTCATTTTCCGATGAACCGTTTGAACTCCTTGCAGGCACAGTATCATGCCGAAACTCCGAGCTTCCGTTGTAGGACTTCCGTTGCCATGGAGATCGAGCCAGGAGAAACACCACAAATTAGACGAGGGGTAGGCTGAAGGGAATATTCAATTCAGCTAGATGTGTATTTTATCTCCTGATAAGGGAGAAATATAACGAGGACTTTGTAAGCGGACACACATCCTAAAGTATGTGGTGTGCCACACGTCCGGCGAATCAGGGTTTTCAATTGAGAGCGGTAAAATCCCTAAGCATTCAGATAACTTGACCGAAATGGCCTCAGTGGTGACGGCCAGTACGGTTGTTTTATTCTGGGAAACATTATGTTTATCGATGATGTAGCCGACCACGGCGTATGTAGAACAATTTAAATAAGACTTTTCTTTTAAACTGTGGACGTTACTGATGTATTCGTTTAATTGCATCAGTTTATCGAACCCTATGTCATTCTGCAGTTTGTTCTGCTCAATTTACTGCGTGTTCAATTTTCGTAGTCCAGTAAAAAAATCCCTGCCACACGTGTGTTGCCATTTATGTTCGTGTAGTCTTGAGGAGGCTCAAAATTCGTGTAAGTAGTGCGTCATTGAGTTGCAGGCTTCAACTTAAAATAAGATTTGAACCTATCTACGTTTTCTTTCTACCACGGAGTATTGAGAAGGCTCGAAATTCGGAAGTAGTGTGCGTCATTGTGATGTAGGCTTTATGCTAAAATGAAACTTCAAAATATACGTTTTCTTTTTTCGCTATTGAGAATTGCTGTTTATTTCTAACATTAATATTCCGTTTCTGTAGTATTATTGATGTTTCTTTTATTTTGAAGATGTCCTTGAATACAGAGAAAGAGTCGACCTGCTCTTGGTCTGCAATTTTGGACCACGTGATTATCTGGACAGAGAATTCTCCCTGGAGAAAGGCAGTATGTCCACCCTTTTTGGAACATTCAGCGTTCGACACTCTGAGAGAAATGTAGATATTAGAATCTATAAACTTGAATGGTAGGCTTTGAATAACAAACAACTAATAAAACATTTAACAAATATAAATTATAGGTTACTATTCACTATCGAAAAAAATACATGTATATATAGCCATGATAATAGCTAATTATGAGTGTGAATTATAAATAGCATTAACAAGAAACAGTAATATGATTTAAATCTCTATGCATGTTATAACCAGAGGATAATAGTTAAACAATACACACAGATGTGAAACAATATATCTCGATAAACTTTACTCATCCTCTTTGGAGGAAGGCCTCAAACGCTGGAGTACAGAGCTCTGTTATTTCGTCACCGCACACAGCAGAGTGAAGTTCTTTTTTGTGCCATTCAGTCTTTTATTTTATTTTTTTCATTTCCATTCATGTGCATCCATTCATTTACAATTGCCGTCAACATATTTCGTGTCTCTATATAGCTTTTTGATCGTGCCAAACGTACGGAAGGAAATTGAGTAAAAGGATTTCCTGTTAATTTTTGGTCACGCCGACGAATTTGTCTTTTTAAATTTGAGTTTTATTTTTGAATAAAGACTTCTGTTTTCTTGTGTCTCTGGCGAACTTCAGCCGGAACTATACGGGATTTGACAAACGCATGAACTGCTTTCATATCCAGGAGATAAGGGTCATGTAGAAATTCTCGATTCGATGTTATGCAATGCGCCACATATGAACTGCATATTATTTGATAATCCCGCAGAACAGTGGTTTGAATGGACTTTAAGCAATACATAGTGGTAGCCACGCAAGCGACAATGAATACGCGTATAATTATAATTTTCACAGATGTGGATAGTTCAGACTTAACTCTACCATCTGTCATTTTGATTTGATTTGTCAGAGCAGCTTACCCGCCTGGTCCTGTGTCTGCATTCATAAAATGTTGGTAGAGTAGGTTAGTAGGTTGTGTTTTGATCACGTTATGTATATTTTATAACGTGAAGTAACTCGTTCACTAGCTGGGGCCAACGTCCACAGTAAGATCTGTTCTCCCTTATCTGAATTACATGGTAGCGAAGAAAACATTTTACAGCATCGTGTTCGATGTTTCATTGTAAATGCTATAAGTCAATTCGGTTAGACAGCAACGTGACATTTTACTGATGCTTTATCCATGTTGTCGCTACGATAATGACCCTTGGAATTCACCACCTAATAAATAATAAACCTAGACACCCATCTAGATATTGTTTTTTTTTTAACTCACACGGGTAATGTACCCAACATCCGGAATAAGATGGACTCTAAACCTGTTTGTCAAACCTCAAACGGAGCCATTTACGCCATGTAGACAGCGTCTGGATACCGTAATTGTCTCTGTCAGTGGCCAAGTC
The DNA here is from genome assembly GCA_036873755.1 of Hanleya hanleyi. Classification (NCBI taxonomy): domain Eukaryota; kingdom Metazoa; phylum Mollusca; class Polyplacophora; order Lepidopleurida; family Hanleyidae; genus Hanleya; species Hanleya hanleyi. The sequence continues at coordinate 46,588 of JAVTVY010021544.1, read as the reverse complement.
AGAGAAAATGAGAGCCTTTGAGTTACTGTTTATTCTTGTGTATGATGTTACCGGCATGCTTCCGACAAGACTACTTTCCAGTAACAGTCAGTGAAGTGGATTTCATTCAACTAAGGTTAGACACAACAGTAGTTCACACGAAAATAAGCTAGAAGATTCTGATAGAATTCGCGTCTCAGAGCTAAGCTTTTATACAGTATACAAATCTTCCATATAAACAAGTATAGCCATCAAATACGACATTCAATATTCAGACGTCGTTTGTAAAAGAATTTCAGCGTCAACAATGGAACGGCTTTTTCCGTTCGACAGTCGACAATCAAGCACTTATTCTAAACAAGCATCAAGTTGGTTTCTTTCAAGAGAGAAGCGGTCAACAGATTTTACTGACACTGATTTTACTGCAGCGACACTGTTTCAATCTTTATGGGATGCTGAACGCGACATTAAACCTTAATTCTCTCTCTCTCTCTCTCTCTCTCTCTCATACAGCATGATGATCTTTTCATAACATCACCGAAAATTATTCTTTCGTCCAAATGAATTTCCAAATTGTTTGTAATGTACCGTACCATAGAAAGTATAACACATGGTTTTCCTTGCAGCGCCCTACACCGGGTTAAGAGCAATGTCACGAGTTAAGAAACGCAGCAGCAGAGTTGTACGCGTTGATGCTAAGATCGCATTTTATTGTCAGTTTGTGATAGAAGAAACTTGTTGTTTTGTGGTATAACTTATTATATTTGGAATGTTTATGCAACTATGTTCTGCGGCGTTGATTGAAATCCCCAGGCTATCTTTTATTGTAAATGGTTGGTTTATTTTTGGAATTAGCCACAAGATTCCATCAAACGCACGGTGATTGCACTGTGAAGAAATAACATGTCAAATTCCAGGTTATCTTCAAAAAGTTAGGATATAAGAAACATTATATATTTTTTCATGAATGTGTTTCGAAATCAGGGTTATTCTCTATGTTTTGTGGTTATCAAAAGGAGCATGGGTCAGTCCACTTAACAATGTCTCGGAAATGGAATGATATACAACTGTACGATCAGATATTGTAGATCTTAATATCACGGAGAACGATTAGGTTATGCACTTACAAGCGTCTAGTCCGTCATTCATAATTTAGCCGTGGTCCAATAAAGAATATCCGCGTCCATAATCCAAAGACCTATTCCATATTCCAGGTAACAGTATTAGCACCAAATTCAAAAAGCCAATCATAGTATACATCAACATAGGCTAGTTTTCTGCAAGAGAGAAGCGGTCAACAGTTTTCAATGATGCCGACAAGACATCATGATGTTCCAAAAATATAAAATCCGTATCGCTGATAATATTCTTAATCCATAATAATCGTTGTAAAGTCGTCATCTAGAGAATGATTTATCTCAGTCACGCTTTGGTTGTGACTGTTCATATGAACACCACAAGTATCTTGAAGTACATGGGTTCATACGGCCCCTAGCCCCGGGTTAAGCGGAATTAGACACAAGTTACGAAACATAACTTGACCATCTGGTATTCTTGTCCGCTATAGCGCCTGCAAACAAATTCAATCCGAAAATGTAGGAGTGTTGTCATGTGTGGACAGATGAAGGTCCAATTATATGAATGTGACACAGTAAATGTTACAAAAAATGTCGAAAAAAATCTATCATAACCTTATTAAATATTCAAAAGAATAAATAGACTTGAATGTCGTCGGTCGATTGAGATGTGTTTCCCCACTTATCTATGCTATAGTGTCGAGATCCTGCAGCTCCAGGTGAGAGAGAGAGAGAATTAAGGTTTAATGTCGCGTTCAGCAATATTTCAGATATATAGCGACGATCAAACACAATTCTAAGTACTCAAGTCGCTAACTTAGTATTCCAACGCATTAAACCATACACACATTAAAAGTTATGTAACAGCCCGATTTCTCTCAAATAACCCAAGATGAAATCCTCCATCACCCGACTAAAAAGATCTTCCAAAGTATTGGCTCGATAAAAAGCATCTCTTCCAATCTTAAAATCTATGTATTCGATAAGAATATGTTTCACCGTGAGATCTTCATGGTAGGGAGCACACCTTGGGACTGGCTCTTTTTTTTAGCTCCAGGTGAAATTTGCTTGTGGCTTTCTACTCCCTTAAGTCGCGCTCACACGAACAAACTTTTTATGACAAAGTTACAACGTAACCAACAATTTGTTCGTACGAATATCGCAATAATACGCTGGGGAGTTTGAGAACGAAGCTGCGCAAGTGCATTGCAGCTCCGACCTATATACGACACCGCGTAAACTGGAACGACAAGACAGTGTCGATACTCGTACAGGAATTATAGTCTTTAGAGAACCTTTGGAACACTCTTGTAACAGACCAGATTGACGTCAGTTCCCGGTTGCGAAAGACAGTGATATTATTCTGTGATCGAAATTAGATAGATATGATCAAGCGCTGCCAGTAAATTAACTTTGCTATTCCTACACACATAAAAACGGGACACTTTACTGGTGCTTAAATATGTATCATTCACACGGCTACATGAACAGTTGTCAAGAAAATGTGGTTGGGTGTGTCTAGCTCTATGAGTCAAACCATGAAAAGAGAGCTTCCATACAAAATAATCCGGTTGGATGAGTATATATTATGCCGTGTTAACTCCCGTTTCCCATCACCAATTGACAGGCGAACAATTTTTAATTTATACCGTATACTTGACTCGATAGTGGCTTGTATGTTTGGATGAACACCGTTCGTAGCTGCCCTTTCCAAACTGAGTGCCCGGTTGGGTAAGATTCATCCCAGACCAGACTAAAATCTTTGTGTCTTGCTTTTCAGAATCGGTGACCTTCGTTACTTCCATTCAGTACATTTATATTTGTACTTGTCGTACAATTGCTTGTGGTTTCGTCTTATCCTTGTGTTGGATTTCAGCTGTTTTATTGTCGTTAACTGATTTTTGGCGATAATTTTTTTACCCCAACCCCCAAGATGTCCTGGAGGGATACACTTGTACGTCTAAAATGAAGCATCATTTAATGCATATGAACCAAAGTAAGTTAAAGAAAAGTAGCTCCATTCGAACAAATACTACTAATTAAAAGTTGTCTAACGTTGATAACCAATAGGAATGTCCAGAGATCCAAAGCCTTGCCAACGTGAAGTTACACCAATATTATTCAGCACGCAATGCGTTAACACTGGAAATACTGCACAAATAGAGGCTTTCAAAATACCGCAAAACTAAAGTTAGCATTGCCCGGAATGTTTTAATATGCATGTGCAAACAAAAGAAACCGCCGTTAAAATCGTTAAAATAATCCGACATTTTGCATTCCAAAGATGGCTAGTTATCTAACCATAATGATGAGTGGCATATTCGAACTCCGTTTTTATGAGTGTCTATTTTTCTATTTTACCTGGAACTGGGACCCAAATCAGTTCAGCTGGTGCAGTTACAGTAACAAACATCATTCTAAAATAGTTCACATGTACCGGCTGGCTTCTGACTTGTCTGGTACTCAAACAGCTGTCGTGCACGAGATTCGCTAAAATCTATTGTGCTCTCAGTTGTTTGGAAAAGGTATCGGACATTTTAAACCGTATAGGAGTTTTTGCCCGGCTGCTTCCCTGTACATTTTGCAATATAGTGCCCGTATACCAAATTTTACGCCAATCACGGCGCTTATATGCATATTCGATTCCTATGAGTTGAGAAAGTTTATGAATAGCGAATATTTGGTAGAAAGATATACTAATACTTTTTCGTCACCTTAAAGCTCCACGAGGAAAATGGATTGTCTGAGATTTTGCAGATGTTTCGTATATCAGTCTTTTATCTTTACGGCTTGTCCTCTCATAACGAGGCAGCATAACTCTGACTCACTTGAGTTTCTGATCCCTCAAGGACAAAATTGTCATTCCGTTAAATGTAATAAACATTATACAAGCAACAGATTGATATTGTGTTCTGTTGGTTGCCTAGTCACGTTGGCATCAATACTGAGGCTGATAGGATAGCTAAGGCAGCACTAGATGATGAGACTGATCCTGATTAAATCCCATATAGCGATTTCAGGTCCTCTATCTGTACGTATGTGAGACGGCTGTTTCAATCTTTATGAGATGCTGTGAATAATAACAAACTTCATGAGTTCAAAAACTGCAGGCTATAATCATCTGAACAGACGGAAACGTTTCGATCAAACCATGATCAGGCGATGTAGAATCGGCCATACACGATTAACTCACGAACATTTACTAAAAAGAGAGCCAGTCCCAAGGTTTGTTCCATGCCATGATGATCTCGCGGTGAAACATATTCTTATCGAATGCATAGATTTTAAGATTCTAAGAGATGCTTTTTATCGAGCGACTACTTCGGAAGATCTTTTTGTTCGGGTGAGGGAGGATTGCATCTTGGATTATTTGAGAGAAATCGGGCTGTTACATAAGTTTTAATGTGTGTATGTTTTAATTCGTTGGATTACTAGGTTATAGTGACTTGAGTACTTAGAATTTTGTTTGGTCGTCGCTATATAGCTGAAATATTGCTGAACGCGACATTAAACCTTAATTCTCTCTCTCTCTCTCTTTCCGTAAAACCGCGGCAGTCACATTTATACATGTACATAATGATGTACAGTCTGTCATTCGTAAAAGTATCGATGAAAATTGTAATACCAATGTCTCGTGTTTATCCAATCATTGTTATCGTTTATTTGAATGTCGGTTGTTTCAATTTGAGTTGTTGGACAACCTAAACTGCTACATGATAATGATTAGTAAAATCTCATTGAAATAATCGCACAAATCAAGAGTCTTATCCAGTCTTCGATATAATTTGCCGAGTTGGTATCTCTTTAGTCCAGTAAAGTTTTAAGTATTTCTCTGACTAAAATTGTTTCATTAACCGACTTAAAATATTGGCTAAATGTAGCCAATGGAAAGAAGCATAACCGTTTATGATGGAGTGCCCATAAAACAGATTTTAGCACCCAGATATGTTCGTAATCAAATTACAACACATATAAAGGAAGTGGGAAGAGGTGCCGACATACTGACTGCGTCACATGACTTCACAGAATAGTCTTCTGGTTAACCTATTCTAAAGCACATACCAAGAATCTAACGATTCCATTGGTGATACTGTGTGCACTCTTTGAGAATGCTCTGTAAATAGCCCATGCGCTGTGGTCTAATGTGTGTTATAAATACCTTTGACTGGTTGCCTGGTTTATTTAGCTTACATTAGAAATGTCTCAACTCAGAGATATCCCTTGACTTTTCAAACATTGCAGTAATAGGGAGTGACTGAACGCGCAACACGGAATTGATTGTCTAAACAAGAAGATGATTTCCGGAAACCTCTACAAAGCTACCAATAAATGATACTCAGTTGAAAGACCTATACTCTAGACCTACGCGATGAGTGAATCGTACAAAGTTTGCATGGGTTTTCTGTTTTGTTATTTATAGGAATGTATATAACAACTCTTCGCCTCGTATATCACCACCAAGCTTCTCTTCTCTGTGGAGGTTGACAGTTCTTTAAGTAAATACTTAAATCCAATTTAATCACTTGCCTAGGACTACAAATACAACATACTACGTCCAAGGGAATCGGTTCCCGGATGGTTGTTGTCGTTATGACAAATGATTCCAGGTCGGCGTACGTCTGAGTAGAAAATACTTCACTAGGCTGTTAGTTTGTCAAGAATGACAGCAGGAGACTCGTCTCCTTTCCGCTATCGCCAAATTTTCATAATGAAGACAAATGTTGACAGCATATCCGCACAATTGGGGATCACCTTTCCCCTCCCTAGTTGTTTGCCAAATAACTAATCTCTTTCAGATTGCCCATCCTCATTTTCTCTTCCAATTCAAAGAATTGCATGTCAAGGGAAGAAGATGATTCGCCCATTATAATAATAACTCGAGACTTGTTAGACAAATTTGACGATCGCAAAATGTCATGTATGGCAGACAAAACATACGTTCACTTGTCCTTACATTCAGACTTACAGAATTATACAGCGAATGAGTCGTTGGTGAAAATTGTACGGATTAACGAAGGATTCAATGGACAGCCGCGAAGACAAAAGTATTATGAATATTTAGCTGTCTGGATGTTAACCGTATCTGGCCTGGACTTGTTGGGGCCTGTCCAGGCCTAAAGAGCCATTTCGGTGGTCCTTTATATTTTTCTCACCTCTTTCCACACTATACCCTTGGGTCAAGCTCTACCAGAAAATTGTAAAAAAAAAATCGAACATGGATGCTTTGATGATGTCACAGTGACGTCATTTACAAAACAGGCATTTTTGGTTTATTTTTCGGTCAGATTTTTTCGAACTTTTTATTTACGTGTTTTTTGTTGTTGCAAAAACTGCATGATAAATTAGCAGATAATGCGAATTTTTTTTCCTCGAAGAAAAAATATGAAAAATTCAAAAGTCGCGGAGGGTCAGCTTTCATTTTTTTGTCGTTCGTGAGATCGGGAGAAAGTTTAGTAGGGAGGGGAGCATAATGCTCCCAGGCCAGGTAGGGTTAATTAGCCACATTCCTGTAGCTTTGCCTTTCATTGTCTGTCTGGAAGGGGATTTGGAATCACTCATTCCCAAATCCTCGGCGACATTCAGTGTAATATAGTCTCTCGAAGGACACCGACTCCATATTGTTTCCATGCTGCCGTGACGTTGCGATATTGGAAGCAAATTATTTCAGTTTAAAAGGAGCATTTCCCCCGACAATGGGTTGTTCAACAAGAATCGACATCGAAGTTGCGATTTTAAGGATACGCAATTTGTAGATCCGAGTGAGTGTCTGAGCATTTCCGGCGTACCATATCCGACGGTTTAAAGGAAATCCATGCTAGGGCTCTCCGAGAGTAAATTGGTTCCCTTCGTAGATTTTCACTCGGAAGTTCCGAAGGAGAATCACTCTATTTTCTTCCATATTTTTTGTTAAAGTGATCGTAAACCCTCAAGTAAAGTTTCCATCAAATGAAAGACCATTGCAAACAGTGTGGGAAAATATTTATTGTAATTTTTTACGATTTTATTACACAGAGTAAACTGCAAATCAAGCCTGGTATTCTATCACTACACAAAAAATCGGATTTCACGTACTGGGGAAATGTATTGCTTATTAATGGGAGAGGCCACTGTTTGCACTTCTTTACATAGATGCCCTCTAGTGCGGATGTTTGTATTTCATAGCGTATGACCCGTACATTGCAGCTTGGAGAGGCCAAGATGACAAATACATTTACGGGATATAGATTATAGATAAGGCATCCTATATTTCATATACCCAAAATAGTATGGTCACAGGTATGGAATATTTAGCATCAAATTATATTCCATACAGCAGGAAATGTAAAATAACCAATTATGGCAAGACTGCCTTAAATTTAATCAAATAAAACTCTTTGAATACATTCGAGAGGCATGACAAAGTATTTGTATATATGAATATTTATTTAAATTTAACCTATCACTGAAATGCAATGTCGAAGTTCCATCAACCGGCTTCCCCCAAGAGGTACGTCTCATACTCGTTCATTATGCTTTTTAACGTCATAAGAAGGTAATTCTTTTATATGGCAAATATTAAGATTTGACATCATGAAATGGTAATTCTGATACACGGCAGATATTAAGATTTCATCTAATTTTATCTAGGCTGTAAAGAAAACCAAATGAAGCATTATAAGTTATTTCACCGTCTGGTAAATATATGCATATTTCGATGAGAGCAAATATTCAGTTTATCCCTTTCACTGATGGTTATACGGGTATGCCATTCCGTTTTATATGATCAGCAAATATATGGCAGAACTGAACTTATGCAACCAGTTTGGTAAATACTGCAAATATATGCAAATATTAAGGAATGACTGCGCTGTAAATATATTGGAAATATTTTCATTTACCAACAGTTTAATATCCTTTAAATGTTGTCAATAGTAATATTTCATTTTGGAAATTAATGCAAATATGAAAATGTGATATGGTTTTATTGGGTGTAAGGTATATAATTTTTATTTTGATCATTCAACACGCTCTCGTGGATAATATGAGTGTGTAATACGTGGCGTAACACGACAAGTGCAAGGGAAACTGTGTGGGGTTTCTTTGCTTATTTCATACAATGCCAACTACAATGGATTGAAAAGCTCCACTTCTTGGCGATTTCCACTTCGTCGTTTAAGGAATCAGGAGTCACCCTGTAGCATAAGATGGAAACGAGGAATACATGTAATGTAGAGGACATCGTAACTCTTCCCAATACAACGTATAAAATAAGCTACGTGATTCACCGGTAATACACGTAGAAATATTACACAAGTCAATGTAATATAATTTACAGAAAAATGAAACAGAAGTAAAACTTCATACTGTCCTGTCTCAAAGTCACAAATGCGGCCTTAATTTACTATCCATATCCGAGTACCCCACAATCTGGGTAGCGAAGAAATTGAATACACATGTTTAACTTCTCCTTGCTGAAATTGACACAAGATGGTTGGTTGGTTGGTTTGATCGGGCACTCCATCGTATTACAATGGGCACTGGTCATACAGAGTATGCCGTGCAACCCTTTCCCCCACGCCGCCCTACACATGCTCCCTCGTACCAATGACGCATAGCCACTGGTATCCATATCTAAGCTTGACTAGGATACATATAGGTGCACGATAGTTCCGTTCGATCCAACAGCATGCCGTTTCCTCACTCCAACATGTCGAAACGCGAGTATTTTTTCTTGCGTGTACTTCTCCCACAAGCAAATTTAGTGAACTGATTCTAGCTGTGCATTGTATGCTTGGTTATAACGCATGCAGGACTTTTGTCTTGGCGAAACATATGCACGTTGTGATTGGTTGATCATTATGTTAGCCTGATAAGCGTAATATGATTAGAATTCTGATTGACAGACAGGTCAGGCCTGCAGACAACAGGCGACTTTTACAGACATTAATCCCTAATACAACCGTCTTCCCAAGATATCTAAAAGATAAACGGGAATATATCATTCGTCTATCGGATAAGCTAAGATGAAGACCCGGCTTATCGGCATGGTGAAACAAGTTATGCAAGCTTATCTATGGTGGCCAAAAGCAATTAAATCCGAATGTGCAAAGTCTCCAATTTCCAACAATGCCCAGATATCTGTATCTTTATATCAGCCATGATGAAGTCGAACAATAGAATGCAGTAGCTCCTACAAGAGACTGTCTAAACAGTGATATTCCTGAAATATCCCGATAAGAGAATTTCGGGTGCATTAGACCGCACAATCACAGTCTCTGGTACCAGGTATAAATTTAACAAAATATGCAAGATTTATCGTTCAAAGAATTGAGCCTAAAGCATATTTTGTCAACTGTTGAAAGCATGTCGTATATCGTTAGGACACGTTGAAGAATGGGAAGAAAAATTATTCTGATGAAGCCGACAGAGGACCTGCACGCCCAATGCGTCAGTAGTATACAAAGCGTAAATCTCTGAGGATTTGTGGAGGACGGAATGTGGAAAAAGAAATGTTGGTTGTAAATAAGGATTGTTTGGCGTCACACCAGGAGCTTCAATATGACCCTCCACCCTTATGGGGTAGTGCAAACGCAGGAATGTCACTGTCTAGACTACGCATGTGCAGTCCACACGCCAAACTCCTCGTTTAGATGATACCCTTTTAGTATGCAAAAATCTCCGTATATTAGATCGAGTCTATTTTTCTAATATCTGATGTTAGTTTATTGGTAAATTTATAATATAGGAAACCGCTTTTTCTAACCCCAATAGGGTTGACTGTGGCGATTGAATGCAAATGTGCATGGTGTATATCCACACCGCTCTAACTAGCCTGTCGGCCCGCCTCGGGTGAACTGGACATCTGGCTATGTTCTATCAGTCAGTGATAGTCGTACAGTGCTATGACAATTATTAACAAAACAATGCAGAATATGAAATATGTCAATTTTTCAGTGGCAGCCTGTTTTGAGTATAGACCAGAACGTTGTATTTCACTGAACATTGTGTTTATCGTCAAATTTCAATCGCAGTTTTGGGACACCGATTTTGTGTAAAATTGATGTCTAATCAAACGTTTTCTGTGAACTCAGGAAATTATCTTAGCTCAATTAAGAATACACAAAATATCGAAATGGACCTGGCGCGGTTCAGTGAGATTTTGGCCACCATGGAGATCTCACAGTGGAACCCATTCTTATTGACTGTATAGATTTTAAGATTTTAAGAGATTCTTTTTATCGAGCAGTTATTTCTATGGTGTTCCATTTCGGCCATTTTTGCGTCGTGCGTCGCAAGCGACGGGAAGGGCGACGTCGCCCGCGACGTCGCCCTTCCCGTCGCCCTTCCCGTCGTGTTCTTATAATAGAGAGGTTTAGTTACACGTTGAGCGGCAACGGGAACGTGTAAGATTCAGTTACGCGTTACACGTTGACGTCGCAAGGGAAAATGTGTTTAGTTACCCGTTCTCCACCCTGTTGGTCTAAGTATTCCAAGTAGGTCTATAGTCGTGATGCTGTTCGAATTTTTAAGTGGAGTATATATATTCTAATTTTCGCAGCCTAACAGATTGCCATTTGCCACATTATTATTTAACAAGTTACATTATAGACACGAAAATACAAAATTCATTTTCAACTTACATGTGTTTGATTTGCACCATATTTTGACACGTATATTTAGCCTATGGCTCAGTTGCATATTACTGAGAGTACAAATAAAAACCTGTCCGTTCACTGACCCTTGACTTCAGCTTATCAGCCACTAGGTTGTATAATTTCACTTTTCCTATCTTTTAACACAGGAGATTATTTTGAACTGGTGATAACTGGCAGGCTTTTATGTATATGTACTATATTTTCCCGCTATTCAAAGAAAGTGCATGTCATTATGCTTGAATACTGGAAAAGTATAATACATATGTACAAAATTTTGTCATTTATCGCCAGTTCAAAATACTCTCCTGAGTTAATAGATGGGGCAAAGTGAAAATATACCACCCAGCAGCTGATTAGATGAAGTCATCGGTCAGCGAACATACAGCCTCTTCTTGTTCTCTCAATAATGCGCAACTGAACCATTTCTGAAAGCAAGCAATTCTTGTGCCTTAATCAGCAGCTTCTGTTTAAATGAAGAGATAATTCAAGAAAATTCTTTCGCCAAATAATAATCCCTTTCTAATTTAGAGATGAAAAAATAAGTTTTTCCGATAACCAAAATATTCAGCAGGAAGGATGGCAAATCCGTACCACACGCCGTCCGTGATACACCATATAACTTGCCCCGACCCAATGACAGAAATAATTCCGTTAACCCTATCTGGCCTGGGCTATTTGAGGTGTACCGCAGCCTGGGGGGGGGGCGGAAAGTGCCCCCACTATATATTTTGGCTAAGGCTAGCGGGCTGAAACTTACCACACTATATCTTTGGATCAAGCTCTACAAGAAAATGTAAAAAAAATCCAAGATGGCCGCCATGATGACGTCACTGCAACGTCATTTTCAAAAGAACATTTTTTGACGATTTTTCGGTCAAAATCTTCGATTTTTTTATTTTTGTTTTTTCTTCGCAAAAACTGCATGATAAACTAGTAAAAAATAATCTGATATGAAATCAAATAAGTTTTACCCACTTTTCGGAAAAGAAAGGCAAAATTTTTGAAGAAATATGACGAAAATATCACTGTTTCTGGTACCTCACATGGCCGCCATTTTTAATTTACCCATGATCTTCTGCTTGTGAGGTTAAGGGGGAGATCCGCCCCTACCAAGCCCTGATCGATTTGAGGGTATGTCCCTACAAGCCTGGGGTTGGGGGATTTCTGCCCAGCCCCAGCTCTAACAGGAAATGTAAAGAAATCCCAGATGGCTGCCATGATGTCATCAATTTGGACCGTTATCGCCGATTCTATTGTACCGATTTTCCGATGTTTTTATTCGATATTTTCTCTAATTATTGTGACAGAGAATAATTAGTTTTGACCAAAATAAATATATGATATGCCGAGTTGTAATATTTGACCCTAACCTGATTTAGTGTGACAACTGTTTTTACATTTCCTGTATATATTGTGAGTGAGTTAGTGAATATGATTTAAAGTCGCTTTCGACAATATTTCACTCATATTTGGTCCCTATTTCTTTTCACACACGGAACCCCACGCGTCCCCCAGTTAGTCGCCTCTTACAACAAGTTGTCTTGAAGAACTGAGGCCTATTCCTAGTACCACTAATTATTTTTGGGCTATTACGACATGGAATTTTTTCTGTTGAAGATATCAAATATAAAATTTTTATTGTATTTCTGGTAAATATTATTCAAAGAAACCAAAACAAATTTTTACACAGGTCGGGGCAAGTTTCAAAATTGTTCAACTGTTGAGTGAGGATTTCTTGAAACAATTTCAGGTTGGTCAACAGTTTGTGCTTCATTCAATAGCTTAGAGGTACATCTGATAAGTTCATCAATATCAAATTAGTATTAATGCATTGTAAGCAAAGATAGAGCAGCTGTCCCCTACTTTGGGGAAATATCAGAAGAAATGGCTATGGTTGCGTTATAACGTACAGTTTCAAAGACTGCCGGACAGACCATCTTCATGAATCATTACAAAAATTCCGCGCTGAGTTTTCTGAAAGATTTGCGATGAAAATAAAAGAGAAACACCCCAATTCGACATATCCAATGTGAAAACGCCTAGCAGCTCAATAATTTAGAAAATCATCGTAATATAGGTTCACGTACGTATAGAGTGGCACCATGACGTTCAAAACGTCAGCCTGTGCCGGTCCCGACTTATGGCACGGTGCCAAGTGGGCAGGAAACGATGACGTCATGCGTACGCGTTGACGTTAAACGTGTAACTGAACCTCTCTAATGTTAATTGATAGAACGCGACGCGACGTCGCCCTTTTTAAATTCGACGTCGCCCGCGACGTCGCCCTTTCCGTCGCCTTCCGGTATTTTAGGACAAAATCGAGCTGCGCATGCTTAAGGAGCAGCTATTGCGATGTGGGTCGTATGGTGAGGCCGCCATTTCACGAATCAGCTCTGCCACTATCGACGAAGAAAATGTCGGCGCAAATTAATAATGCTTATCCTGCATTATCGTATAGCTTTTAAACGGTGTTAAATATTAGTCCATGCTTGGAATGATACCTGTTATGAAATTATCTCTCGGAAAGTCTGTAACTCGCTCTGTTGTACTGTGCACATTATATTTTCGGTTCCAAAAGATATGCGCAACCCCACATCCGTATACGCGTGGATGTGTGTTTGGCTTTTTTGTGTGCTTTTATGTGTTTGTGTGTTTTCATTTTTCAGATATCCACTGCCCAAGAACAATGACTTTTTATTAAACCCATCTTATGATATTTTTAATACGAAAACAGTTTTTAAGAAACAGGCAATCAAATATAAATTCATGTTATATCGAATTATATCAAATATCACTTTTATGTTTTATACAATTACGTAAGCTCGTTAAACTTTCCGAAGTCTGTTATTGGGTCTTCTGGCCTGTTGAATTTGTAATGAAATAGATAAATATAAATAAATCCTTACAGTATACCTCCTTATGTTACTACAATGACCAGGGCTTTGAAAATATCCTTTTATTTACTGCTGTCCAACACTGTATATGGGTACTCAACCTGTCACGTCCCGACAGATTGTAGTACATCTTTTAGCTTTCAATTTAGCAGAGAGAGATAGTCCTATAGCTCTCAAAAAGAAGAAAAAAAGAAATTATGATGGAATTGAGTTATTTTTTTGAGTTATCTCCCCCCCCCCCCAAGATATTTGCAAGACAAACAAAAAATAGACGTGATTGTGAAATACATATTCCCCACTGCGTGTTTTTCACAGGGGAAAGTGGTCAAGCAGAGGAAACGAGGCATGTTTAAGCATACAGTTAATAGGGGAGTTCCGAATCGCCTTTTACATCTAGACTGCTGGCGCTCGTGTTGTTAAGAGTTGAGAGTGATTCTTGGCCTTATTTTCTACGAAAATCTGTCGTCGATAATTGCATGTATAAATTCTCTAATCGAACTTGTAAATCAATGAGAAAATCATGTCCGTCTCAGTGCGCCAGCGCGGGCAGTTGCGAATCACTTTGGTAAGAAGCGGATCACGCCATCTAGCGGTCGTTACAGCCGCTGATATATTTTGTAAAGCCTGAGTGGTCATCTATCACCAATATCCCAATAGGCGAAAAATGATGTATCACATGCCTGGACTTTGTTGGATTGCCATTACTGAGGCAGAAATTTGTCATAGACAACGACGGCCTGATCTGTCTGACCATGCCATATACGGAAATTATCCTCACTAATTAAATTAATTCTCTCAGGATTTCGATAGTTTGTTATTTGTTCACGGATGACACGATTTATTTAAGATTGAACCTGACAGACCTGGTTCAATAGAAACCTGTCGAAAATGTTTCCCCATCTGACCTGATATACTGCATGGAATTCGGATTCAAATTTAAGAAAGTTACACACACGTCCCATCGTGTTTCTGACAGCTGAACGAATTCTACTCGCATATTCAAGATTACAATATATAAACTCTCTAAATGGACATCGGACATCTATTTAGCATCTATATCTAGACAACAGAAAATAGAGGAAAGGACACACAGATATATTTTCTCAATTTTAATAATGAAATCTTTAATTTTGAAATCTTTGGTATGTGTGTGGTGGGGTGGGGGAAGGGGGGTGGGGTGAAGACTATCCCGTTCTGTGACTTAAAATTATTGTGCCGCATTATGTTACAATTCTGGCGAGATAAGGGTTATCGCAAATCATTAGATATTGTGTTTGACCATTCATATGATTCAGTCACTGAAACGAATACTGAAATTATCACTTAAAGCCATTTTATTTCTCGTGGATCCAACACTTAAGAAATCACACGCGTTTTTGTCCCAGCGTGAATTTGCCATTGCGTGGTACCGGAAGCATTACCATGCCGAATTGACCGAGAAACAAACAACGCAGGTCGGTTGTTCGACATTTATTTGGGTCCACAGAAACAACATTCTCCCAACGTCAGAGTTTGTAACCTCCAAACCGTCGTTAAACAAGACTCTGACTTCACCCCAATACAAATGTCTAGCGCAGCCGCATTGCGTCTTTTCCGCTGAGCCAGTGAAAGAGCGTGTTATATTTTCCGACTGACTACGTCATCACACTGTAAAAAGTGGAAACATGTTTAACGTTTCATTTTGAGATGGGTAACATGTGAGATACTTCATATTGCTACATGTTTCACCCTGTTCTCCTTGAAAACATGTCTCAAAGACGCAAGATTACAGCTATTTGAGGGTTGTGACATGTTTCACTCGCGTTGCCGTTTCACTATAATGACCTGAATGGCTGCTTGAAACATCAAGGCCGAAACACGTACAACCAAGTCGCAAAGGCGACATGTCTCAAGGAACAAAGTATACAAGACAGATAATGCTGTCTGGTGCATGAAAGTTCTAGTTTCCAATAATTTATTTCTGGTCTTTATCGATCGTGAATATATCTGACGGTATTGAGAATAAACAGACCGGCCAATTTAATTGAATTATTTGCATCGTAATATAACTCTTCCAGGCCTAGGGTATTTGAGGCCTGCCAAGGCCTAGGAAGAGACGCCTCCTCCCCACTAAATATGTTTTTACTTCTCGAGTCTAAAAGCCCCCACAATATATCTTGGGGTCCGCTCTGCTAGAAATTGCAAAAATAAAAAAACAAATCCAATCCTTGGACACTTCACAGTTACGTCATATTCTAAATATGAATGTTTGGTCTATTTTTCGGTCAGATTTTCCATTTTGTTTATTTTTGCTACGTTTTCCGAGGTAAACTACAGGGTACTTTAGGGAAGAATTATTTGATGTGAAATAAAATAAAACTCTTTTATCCTCAAAAGAAAATCGCGAAGAAAAAGATAAAACACCACTTTTCTGGAACCCCACATGACCGCCACTTTAAATTTACCAATAATCCATTTCTGGGAGGGGTATGCAAATAGGGATAAACTGACTTAAATATATTACGCTGTTAAATCAAGCAGTGTCAGCTCCTAACAATTTGTTGCTTCGGAGATATAGCGCAGAAAGTTTGGTGGAGGTTAGGGCATGATTCTCCTTCATGTTCGGAAGGGTTAAGAGTAATCTCGTTAAACATTCATACCAACAAAATACACAGCAGCGTTGCTATAAAAAAGAGTGACATTGATGGGGCATCAATAAGAGTTCGCTTTGGAAGAAACAACAACTGTGTTCTCTATGTGACCAAAGCTATACATCCAGTATTTTAAATGTGTGTAACCTATCAGGAAACTTTCTGGACATAGTCAATATGATTGCCCTATATATGATTACAACCATGCGCGGAATTCAGGCCATTGTGTGACACAAATGGCACCAAATCAGGCATCTTCACATTTCAAGTTAAATATTGCACTAATGTTCCGTCATTTACCTTCCCCTAATGAATAGAGTATTGTAAATTGTTCAAACTGGGAAACGCACGTGATACCATATAGCCAATCAAGATAAAAACTTGCCAACACAGTGCAGCGAGGATTTTCTTTGATGTCAGTCTGTGTTATTTCCAAATATGGCAAGTGGTAGTTGTATTGATGTTAACTTCTTTCGAATAGCCAATCAAATTTGAATTTTAAAGAGGTAATTGCACTCCTCCTAATATGGATCTAATATGTTTATAGAGCTATGACATCACCAAACTCGTATTCTGATCAGATATTGTGTTATGTTCAGCCGAGGCAACTCATGTAGTGTACGACTTAGATATACGAAGATGAAAGCAGGAGGAGAGAGGGCATATTATTTTCATCTTTATGAAAATATTGAATATTGTTGGTGTGTGAAACAATGTTCCTCCTTCCTCACTGACTGTGGTCACTGTTGCAACAATTCGAGACGAGTCCAGGCTCCGCTATTTTAATAATCATCTGCGATCCGTATTCCATTCCCCGAAACTGAATGGAATTTCAACGAATCTTTGGGCAGAGATATTTACCGCGAGCAGATAAGTCATTTTCAAGTTACAGACATCTAAATTAGCAAGTATGGTCAATACATGTATGTAATATAGTACCCCCTGTTGAGAACTTCTTCCTGTGTGCTGGGTTAGGCTGTGTCATGTCAACACACCGATGTGGAAACTTAAGTAAATTATTATTTTGGTTAATATCTGAATGTAAATGCACCTTTTGGTGTTCACCGAAACTTCAGCACGTTATTGTGATGGACAATTTGCCCGCTATTATAATTGGTTCACATCAGGAATTATGATGTACCGAACTTGTATCTGTCTGAAATTATCATATTCATTGTTAACCTGCGGATCAAGCTGGTCTGTTATATATGTTCCTGGCTGTAGCCTATGGTTATTGTTGGTTCATACCTGAGTTTGGCTTCCATCGAAGATAAGAGAATAAAAACTGACGCAAGTTGAATGTAATAAATGTTTCGTGTATTTCTGTTTCTTTCACAGGCGATCTGGCGATCTGATGAAACATGTAATGGGAGATAGACTATTTTGAAACACTTCCAAGTTTGAGACATGTTCGGACCCGTTTCGCTTGCGACATGTCTCAAAAGTTGGGACAAAGTCATGTTTGGGCTTAGACGTTTCATTTTGAAACATGTAGTCGGCCGTAACATGTTTCAGATTGAGACAACACATGTTTCACTGTGCAGGATGTCACATGTTTCAAACGGACACGTGTTTAACGATGACATGTCTGATATTGAGACATCAATAACACACATGAGGATGACACGTGTTTCAAATTGAAACATGAAGCCGTTTCAAAATGAAATATGTACGTACAAACATGTCCCAAAAGTTGGGACAAATTCATGTTTCATTTTGAGACGTTAAACATGTCGCCAATTTTTACAGTGCACAGCTGATCACCGCGTGGTGACGGGCGGTCATATTGTAAACAACATTTGACAGGCGAGCATTCACGCTGAGAGCTATTGTAAGCATTAATTGATAATGACCCTGGAAAATGGGACAATCGTGCGTCTTTCAGAAAATTATATTATGACCATGTGTATTGAATGATATCTGTGTTTCCTGTCGCCGGTCTTGAACTCAGTGAGGGAGGGTAACACAACACAAATCACAAAATATAATATTGAAAAATTACTGAGCCAAAATTACTTATCTGAACTTCAGCGAGGTTTATATTATTATGTATTTATGTGCAACAAGTGATGAAAACAATCAGCGAAGGAGGTGGACGAGAAATATTCATCGGAATACATCATTGGCCTATTTTCCTCACAGTATCAAATAATAAGATATCTGCAGTTAAATGTGTTTCCCTGGTTATAACCATAAATAATATTAAGATTTTGTCTGAAACTAACGAATTTCAGTTTAGCAACTGTGCCTTAATATATTAATAAATTCTCTTCCTGGTTTAGCAGTAATTCGAGGCTTGAGAAGGTCCCTCCTGTAGTTTATCTCTGTCGCTATCGCCAGGTCCAAGTCTAATATGTGGCAGTAAATCCTAGGGTTCGAAGTACATTTACTTGCTCGTTCATGATGGAAGTTATCTGACAGATCACAAATACCAGTCCGGTTTTTTAAACAGGATGCCCCTCAAAGATTTGCCACTGTTCGATCTGGTCGATATACAACGCCCATGTTGATTGGCTGGCCGAAGTTAGGCTGAGCTTCTCGGAAATCATCGGCCCCATTCGGTAATCTCAACAAGTTCGCTTCATTTAGTAACGGAGGCTGTTGATTGGGCGAGAGCCATGCGCAGGAAAGCTGCGCGCCGCAATTAGCCCCACTTTGACATCAGAGGGTACATACGACAATAGGAGATATACAATCTGATGCCATGAGAATGCAGAAACAGACGTTCCAATAAAAATAGAAAAGACTTAGACAGATGCTTTATTGCAAGAAATATAAGGCGTTCATTAGAACCCACAAAACTACTGTATAAATTCCTCCCAAAATGTACAAAACACGTATTCCCTCCAAAACCACAACATGGATGAGTCGCTGAGCTAATCAGTGTGCACAGCGTTTTTTGTGTTGACCAAGTTTGAGGTTTAATAACCCTGGAAAGAAAATACCCACACATAAAAGCAAAAAAAGACACAAAAAAACTGGTTAGAACGTGTGCGTTTTAATGTTGAGTTTTATTCACTGGGAAAGGCCAAGAACGCATCTCCAGTCATCTGGGATTCTGGAGCTTCCGGGGCCTAGGGGGCCCCTGGACCCTCGCCTTATTGTGCTGTCATAGTATACCCCCCCCCCCGCCCCAAATCTGAAAACTTGTCTACGTCCTTGTAACTGCAGGTGTTCTTTCCTCAATTTCAAGAAAAATTCAAATCTCGTTGATATGCACTCTTAAAATAATTCATGGATTTTGTTCCAGGTTTTGTTCAGGCCATTTGACGACAATTGTGTTTCAAGGATAATTTTTTTTTTATATTTTTCTTGAAAATGAGGAAAGAATCTCTGCAGTTAAGAGCAACTTACTCGAACTCCAAGAATTCGTCCTGAATTTTAAGTTCAATCGTCTAGAACGATCGTGGAAATGCCGGACGATTTAAAGAGTACAGAAGTACTAATATTCTTCAATCAGTTCTTAGAAAGAGTAGAAAGAACAAAATAACTTCCAATTCCATCATAATTTTTTTTTCTTGTTGAGAGTTATAGGACTATCTCTCTCCGCTAAATTGAAAGCTTATAGATCTACACTACAATCTGTCGGGACGTGACAGGTTAAGTAACGGTATACAGTGTTGGACATCAGTAAATAAAAGGATTCTTTCAACGGCCTGGTAAATGTGGTCACATAAGGAGGTATACTGTAAGAACAACTGAAAAACACAAACACATAAAAGCACACAGAAAAGCCACAGACACATACACGCGTAAATCCAATGGGAATAAAGAAATTCAAGACGATGTACGGATGTGGGGGTTGCGTATATTTTTTGGAAGCGAAGACTGATATAATTTGTACAGTACAACACAGCGAGTTGCAGACTTTCCGAGAGATAACTTCATAACAGGCATCATTCCAAGCATGGACTAATATTTGACACATTTAAAAGCTATACGATAATGCAGGATAATCATTATTCATTTACGCTGACATTTTCTTCATCGATAGTGGCAGAGATCATTCATGAAATGACGGCCTCGCCATACGATCCACATCGCAATAGCTGCTCCCTAAGCATGCGCAGATCGATTTTGTCATTCAGCTAAAAACTGACTGACAATAAGTTGTAAAAATATGTCTTCGGAAGAAACAAAATTATGACAGATTTGGTTAAACTGGGATATTTGTCAGCTCTAATACCCCACTTGCACAAAATTCAAATTATTCCTTTAACAATATACCGAGAAGCCGGAGTGAATGCTGCACCAATATCACTGGCAGTCACATTGAGAGAGCAGTTTACATGTACAGCAGTTGATACATCCAATGTCGTCCCTTTCCCATGTGCCATATTTTAATCAATGATAACTGGTCTATCTTTGACCTGAAGTTGCCAGAATAATCATAAATGTAAGCATAATGGTCCTTTCTTGGAACAATAGGATAAGTGATAAGCTTACATGCTAACAAACCCATGTTAAATAGATAGGAAAGAATGGTTGAAAAAAAAACTGATGTGAACGGCTGTCTCAATGCACCTGCCAGTGCTATGGCAGAGTTTTATTGTTAAAGCATTGACTTGAATTTTGTTGAAGTGTGCCATTTCGTATTTCTGTGGTTTCACCATTTTGGGTACCGATAAGATGGTATCAGCGCCTGCGTGTGCGATAAGGGATATCCAAATGTGAAACGATCGATTCAACACTGAGCGCTTGCATTAAACCCTCACTTGCATTTCGCTTGTATCATGCATATTTACATGTTAGTCCACAGGGCCTCGTTACCGTTATTAATTGGTTAATTAGGTTGATGACAGGGGGGAGGGTCGAGGTAGGGAATAAATCACCTTGTGTAATCAACCGATATCAGGAATTAGAATTTTCGATATCGGAAATCGAGAATTGCAATTTCCGATCGGAGACAATTTCCGATATCGGAAATTCAATTTCTGATATCGGAAATTCAATTCCCGATATCGGAAATTGTCACTGAATTTCCGATATCGGAAATTGCAATTCTAGGTTAAGTAAAGCTTCCAGAGCTTTCATGTCCGATATCGGAAATTCAGTGACAATTTCCGATATGAGAAATTCTATTTCCGATATCAGAAATTGAATTCCTGATATCGGAAATTGTCACTGAATTTCCGATATGGGAAATTCTAATTCCCGATATCGGAAATTGCAATCTCCGATATCGGAAACTAGAATTTCCCATATCGGGAATTCAATTTCTGATATCGGAAATAGAATTTCCCATATCGGAAATTCGGAATAAAAAGCACTTTGGCTTGCCATACAGACAGGTTACATTCTTGCTACTTCAAAGAAGAAAGACCAGACACCCTCCATCCACCCCATAAACACTAAGGACAGCACACAATTGCACACTGCTAATACATACATAGATTATATATTTTGTCATAAAAACAATTCCTTCACATATTGCAGATGAATGCCATTACAATTAGGTCTACAATATGCCCCATTCATGTATGTCTGGGTCTATAATATGCACCATATGCAGCTTTAGATAAGCGCGCGAGGAAGATTGCAGCTAAACTCCGGGTAGGGGCACCGTATTGCGACCGAAAAGTGGGCGAGCGCAGCTCCAGAATGCCTCCAGATGATGCACCCGATTGGGCTCTACAGGTCGGTCCACTCAACTCTGAGGACGAGGAAACATAATAATGTTTATGAACAAAAAAATAATAAACAATATGGAAAACAAAACTTGAACGAAAAAATATATATGTGATTTCCATATTTCTTTGGACTATATTTTATCTGTCGACCGTTTGTAGTATTTACTTGCGGAATTTCAATCTAAATATTCGGTACTTTCTTCTCTTGATATTGAACTTGATCGTTGGAGTTTTTCTTAACGTTTTATACATTAGTGTCATTTTCTCATTATACATGTGCATACTCATTACAATAAACCTATATAGTTAGTTCGAAACTTAGATGATTTTTCCATGTCACCTTTCCATACTATTGCTACTTCTGCTAGGAAATGATTGTTTTATTGTAGGTCAATATGATACATATAATTTCAGCACACTGTGGTCAGTGACATTACTTGTACAGCTCTTGTTTACTTCGCGTTTCGTCAGTTGGATTTTATGTAAAGTGTATTATTTAACTGTGTATAGTTTAGATTGCCAAATAATGAGTAAAACTGTGTCTTAAAGTTTGTCCATTTTAATTAGTCGTCTACTTTGGAGCGTCTCGAAAATCAATACCGTAGCTAACTCTGCAAAAATTACACGTTTTTTTGCAGAGTATATAACAAACCGAACTCTACAAAATGACTACCATTACTCTCTGATATTGATGATGTTTCACGCCTGAAATAACTTTGTAATTCTCTCCATAAATAAAACTCCACTGCTGTAGTTTCATGTGCCAGGGCTTAATTACATAGGGAGATACCCTACTGTGTTCGTTTTCACGGACACAAAGGTCAAAGATGTGGTGTACGGTCATAGACGTGTGTGCGGTTTATCATTCGGCAATTTCACTGCACAAGGGATATAAACGGCACACCCAGGAGCCACCTGTTATTACTTTATAGGGTATCAATCTTTGTCAACTGGAACACGAATACAATAGGACGTCTTTCTATGTAATGAACCCCGGTGCATCAAACTATAGTACATAGTTCAATATATTATCAATATCACGGAGTAATGATGGTCAGTCTGTGAAGGTCAATTTTTTACTCACTGCACAGAAAGTAAATTTATGCAGATAACAATTGATTTTTGACAGGCTCCAAAGTAGACGACTAATTAAAATGGACAGTTATATTTGTATATTCATGATGATTTGGCATGGTAAGCTTTCGTAAAGCCGATAACATTCTTCTGACTGGTATGCCGATATTAGATTCTGCTTTCATCTTTGGTCGCAGCTAGGATATAAGATGAAAATCGCAAATCATACCATTTTTATTTGTATATTCGTTCTTCTCGATTTCTTTTCATCCGGATAGATATGACTGTTGTAAATAGAACATGAATAAAACTTGGATACAAATGCAAAAGTTTTACTTTTGATCTCGTCTTTGTGGTGTTCTTTCCTCAAGCAAACTCGTGGTTTGAAACACTTTATGAACAAACCCGAATTCGCTTGTGGAAAGTACAGCATGCACACCCTCCATAATGCAGGTAACCAGCGCTGCCAATCTAATTAACATTAAATCCCATCCGCTCCACCATTTGGATATTTGGCTTGTTGGATCTAACCGGCTTGCAGTAACTCGAGCGACAACCACAGTCCTGAAAACTATTCATAGTGCTTTGAAGCAGACATTAATGGTGGAGTAATTTTGATTGGCTCAGCCGAATCAGAAAAACTCAGTTGGGATACATTTTGATTTTGCCGCTGTCCAGTCATTGTGTCAACATAATCCGAGATAGATATGTGGTCTTTGGGTAAGAGGATTAGTCCAAATACGGCCGTGATGTTATAAGGCTGTTAATTCATGGGCTCTCGGAGCACCAAGTTCAACTGAAATAAGTAAGGTTCTATATAGCGGCATAAGAGATTGGAAAGCATTGATAGAATATTAATTTATTAAGATTGCCAGCCCTGCATGTAGATGTGAGCAGTACAGCTATTACTCGAAACGTCCTTTTAAAAAGAGAGCCACTGAACGGACGGCGTTCGTGTGTGATACACCACCTTCGTGGTATCTCAGTATATTTTGAGGAAGGCCTAGTTCATGCGGATAAAAGGATGGAGGACAAACTCTTCGAAGTTACGAGAGGATACTACATCGGGGGTCTCCAAAGTCAAAACAAATATACGGAGACGAACATGTAACTTCAAACAAAGGAGACGAAATATACATCACATTGGCTGACGTTTGATTCGCTCAAATAGTTTTGTGTTAAACTTCATATATCACCACAAAGTTGTGTTTATTCTAACACCCATTTGTGTTATTTTCAACTCAATTCTGGTGCTAAAATGGTTTCGACACAATCTTTTTCGCAGTGTATGGGCATATTCGGGACGGTCATGAGGTCACGAAGCTGTTCGAACAGCATATTATGATCTTCGTCCCACGGGATCTTGAATTTGAATGTTTGAGTTGATGGAAATAGAGAACTGAGGATGATTAAAATTATAACAAATGAATGAAAGAGAAGACCTGCTTCCCTTTATAATATTCCATAACGTGTTACGTGGAAAACAAATAGTAGACGTCACCACAGGGGACGTAATTATTTTTGGAATATTATAAAAGAAAGTAATTCTTCAATTTGCATTCATTTATTCTCATATTTGTCATCATCAGTTCTCTATTTCCATCAACTCAAAACATTCAGAGTCGAGCTTCTATGCTTCGTCCTGGTGAATTCGTTCTCTGTCATGGTTCGGCTTTGTCAGACGAACAATGATTCGGGATGATGAGTATTGCAGTACCGCGCTGCTATACAGGAATATCGAATGGCGGAAACAAACATTCAGTGTTGTTTTATTTAAGTGAATCCACTCCTTGTTGGTATGCAGGATCGGTGAGGTTTCAATGTTATCTGGAATGGTGATATTAAAACGAATGAGAAAGCAAAAACAGCAGGAAAATTCTAAATCTGCATATACAATGAATTTGTCAATTTTTTTCTCTTCTGAAAGTGTTCACTGAAGCAGTTTCTCTGGTCTCGCTTTAGGTCGAATTATCATTTCGAACTGACATACTGTGGTTGCGACATATCGCATGTGCCTGTAACAAGACTATGTTATGTATACCACAGTGAGCAAGAATGAACATATTTATGCAATTTATCAACAGTATAACTGCCATTACCCGAACAATATGATCGTATTACTTGGTAATCTTGCCTGCCACTATACAAGCAATATAATAATCTGTGTGAGTCCTAGTCAGAATGCTATGTTTCTGTTGTGTAACTGATGGAAATGTTAAATTGATATAGGTAGGCTTTGTTCCGGTGTTGTACAAAAGTTGACGAAAACAGAACCATTATCTACTCAAGACCAGTCATTTCATCACTAATCACTACAAGTCTGGATTCATCAGCCACAATTGTATGTTGAGAAGAGAAGGCATCCGATAAGAAGTTACATAATATATTAAGCCTCATACATTTGTTTGCTCAAGTTTAGCCTACAGACAGGCTAACAATATGCCAGTGTGACAAATTGATTAGACACCAATGATTAAATAATCACCAATGATCCTTGACTCCAGCAAGCTAAATATTTACCACCCTTGTCAGATAACATCTTTCTGGCAGATCTAACTGAATAAAACTCTACAAAAGCTGTCTTATATCGAACTGCAACTTCCCCGGCTCATTCTGGCTGATTTTTTCCCTCAAATCATGTTTCCAGATATGTTTCCCAGGAATGATATATAGAGGATTTTCATAATCATTTTGTATTTTCAGGAATTAATGTACTTGTTTTAAGTACACATAACACATCAGACTTGTAAATAATGAAGCACTCGTATTAACAATGTATTAACTACATACTTTATGAAAATCAGTATAAAGGATATAAATACAGATTGCCGTGTGTTAAAAATCGCACTATATAAGAAAAACCCGTATATACAAAGTTAATAAACTTCGATTATGCATCTATTGTCGATAACATTTCACTATCTGCTGGGCTATGATAATTGCTTGTGTTCAATTATGCCAAATTTTATAATCCGTTTCGATATGGGAAGTGCTACCTAAACTATTTATACCAGGATCATGACTGAGTAACTATAAGCATTTAACAGTCACCACAGGTGCTCAATCCCGGTGTCATCAAATGCTTTCGAAATGTGCTTGCGCTATATGAGGCTACTGATACGTTCAAATTATACCGATTCTCAGCAATTATTACTGAACCATGCAATAATAAATCACATCGATGTCGCAACGTTGTAAATAAAACGATTACATTTCCATAACATACAATTGTCTGTATCATACTATCAAATATTATTCACATGTGAGATTATATTTGCAATTTGGTAAATGTTTAGTTAATAAAACTCATCTGTTTGATTAAATTTGTCCATGTGGTATAACTTTGCTCATGTATCAAGTATATGAGCCACCGTTCCATGCAGTAGAGAATATATGGTGAATAGTATTGTTACATTTAATTTCCTGCGAAGTACAAATCTCACAGAGTGAAATATAACCGAAATATTTATCAACTCACCTGCCGTATATTAAAAGTCTGCAAATTAATCGGTTTAATTTGCACATGATGTCCCAGTGTGGCATATATAATTGAATAAAATATAATTATTTGCATAACTCTGTACTGTGTACGTTATGCTGTGTCATAAGGGCCTGTCCAAGCTGCAATATCTAATGTCCACAAACGGTAAATATAATAGAAAATGTATGGCGCATATAAGTGAAATATATGGCAAATGATGCACATTTACAACACTGGCAAATAATGAAGCAACGATATTTATTTACTACAGTAGGTAATACAATATCATACCATATATGTTCTGTGTTGACCTGTCATTTAAATACATTTGTCTATATTTGTCTTTCCATTTAAACACCATACGTACACCATGGCCCTGATGTGTATGTTAAAAGCATGCAAATTATATCCACATATGTTAATATTTACAGTTCCGTTTAAACTTTTGCAAATGTAACAGTTATATTCACCTTATATTTAGTGGTAATATTAAATAATATCAAATCGGGATTTTCGTGTAGTGTATGGTGGTCTGTTGCACTCATATCTAGGTCCAGTAACGTCACACTGCCTTTCAAACTTTGTATGCACTTTCCGATGTTTGATTCAAGCTTAAGGTGTGTATACTTTGAGTTTTAACACAGACTCGCTGTTCCAATGTGCATGTTTCACCAAAATCTGGGAGATGGTAACTCATAAGTGTCAATTCAATTTGAATCTTGCATTCAATTTCCCCGATTTTGGTGAAACATGCACATTGGAACACTGAGTCTGTGTTGAAACTCAAAGTATACACACCTTACGCTTGACGGACCTAGATATGATCGCAACAGACCACCATAGAATACCATGCTTTATCTGCAGTTTACTCTGTGTAATAAAATCGTAAAAAAATGCAATAAATATTTTCCGACTCTGTTCGCAATGGCCTTTCATTTGATGGGAACATTACTTGAAACGAGAAACACGACCAAGATCAGTTTAACTTTGGTCGTGTTTCTCGTTTCAGAAATTTGGGGATAACCTACTGAAACGTATTGTAATTTTAACCTGTGTATGCCTGGATTCTGCTGGTGGACAAGTTGTCCCCGAGGCCGGGCCCCTGCACACCCAACACTCATAATGGATACAACAGAAAGAAAATATAGTAAGACAGACTTGAGGAACCTTAATGCAGGTTTCTCGGCTTCTAATAGGTTTCTAATAGTTCGAAATGCACTAAGACCTTTTTCAATCCAAATGACAGATACATTTCTGACCGCAAAGCAAGGTCACGCGGCCGAGAAACCTGCATTAAGGTTTCTCAAGTCTGTCTTACTATATTTTCTTTCTGTTGTATCCATTATGAGTGTTGGGTGTGCAGAGGCCCGGCCTCGGGAACAACTTGTCCACCAGCAGAATCCAGGCATACACAGGTTAAACATGTAATAATTTCAAGATTTCTATATGTGGACACCGTGGATGTCTCACGTGTCCACTCTTTAATACTTTAGCGTCATTTAGTTCCGCGTTAACTGGTAACTCATATTCTGTAAACTCGTATGTTGATCTTAGTTGTTCTACTGCAAACTGTATTGATTTAGTTTCCTGTAAGAAGTGTGGTCAACAGTATGTTGGCAAGACCACCCAAAGACTCCATCTTAGGGGGAATGGTCATAGAAAATCCGTTAGGAAAAAGCAATTGCTTATAGGTAAGCATTTTTCTGGACCCGACCATGGCCGGGACAACATTAGTATTCAGATCATAGACGTCGTCTATCCATCTACCAAGGATTCCCCCTTTGGATTTGAGAGAAAAATCCGAGAGCGGGAACTATTCTGGATGCTAGAACTTGGCTCAGTGTTTCCGTATGGTTTAAATGATAATGTCAGTGGGTTCGGCAATGTTACAAACCGCCGTTCAAATATATCCAATATTACCCAGCTATTTAAACCCCATAAACGGAGACATCGCAGCCATGGTTGGAGAAAGTTTAATAGTTCGATGATTCACGATCATATCACTTCAACTTACTTAGTGGGTTTAACTAACACACCCAATAGTACACATAGCTTGCGAACAGTTCTGTATGGGTTACCTCTGAGAGCTTTAAATCATATAGCCAGAGATATACAACAATCTGCGTCCTCAGGAAATATAGTACCACCCAAAATCTCTAAAGTATGTCAAGATATAGCGTATTTTCGGTTGTATCGTCCAGTGAACATAATGGAAACATCCCAAGATCGGCTTTTCTTGAAACTCAACTACTTAGATAATGGACTGGACATTATAAATTTACCTCGAATCCTGAATGATCCAGAGGTACGCAATACTGTACCAAACTATTTTAAGTTCACAGAACCGCCTTGCATTTCATATAAGTATACTAGATCTATAGCCACCAAAATATTCAATTACTCTAATGCTGTCAAGGAGTTTGACTGGAACTTATACACGTCGGGTGGGGGGGGGGTATAGTTGTGATTGTGAATCGTCGAACTTCGTCTATACACCTTGCAAACATGTTGTGACTGGTGACCTTGATGTACTGAGTGATAAGGACCTAAGATTACTCCTGATGAAGGGACCTAAATATAGAGAGCCGAGAAATATAAATCTGAAGGCCGACCAGAAGATAGTCCTGTCTGCTTTGGAACAGTACGTTATTGATTGGTCTAAGCGAGAAAAAGTTGAACCTACAGTATTCGATGATTGGCTGGACCTCACCAAGAGCAAGGTCGTTGAGACAATCCGCCATATTGACAGAAGTACCCTTCACCAAGCAAAACAAGTACTGAGAAGCCCCAATTCGCAAGAAGTTCAAGCAAATCTCCAGAGTAAATTCGTCATAGTCCCAGCAGACAAAGCTCCAAATAATATAATATTCATATGTAAATGTTACTATTACCAGGTGTTGGTTGAAGAATTGAGTGTAAATATATCGTCATCAAATACGTCTACTTACTCTCAAACTGCATATACTCTGAAAGATTTATTTAACAATCACAAAACGTTTCTCAAGGAAAGAGGTATTTGTCTTCCAACCAAACATAAGGATATACCAAAAATATACTGGACTCCCAAAATGCATAAATCACCATACAAAGCTAGATTCATAGCTGGTTCTAGAAGCTGCACCACCAAGCTTCTTTCAACCCTGTTGACGAGGGCCCTTCAGGAGGTAAAAGCATTTTGGGAAAGGTATTGCGCCACTATTTCTAAAAAACTCTGGCGTTGAATGTATGTGGATATTGAAAAACTCAAAATGCCTTACGGAATAACTTGATGCTAAAGGTCACATAAATGACGCAGTGAAGGATATATATCTGAAGGAAACTACAGATAACCCTACAGGCAAATCGTATTTAGACCTATATCTCTATGAAAATGAAGCGGGCCTTCTCTCTCGTCGATTGTATGACAAAAGAGATGATTACAATTTCGACATCGTAAACTATCCCTTTCTGGACAGTAATATTCCAGTGGGACCTGCATATGGCGTATACATATCACACCTAGTAGCATTTGCTAGATCCTATGTTGAATGTGACGATTTTAATCAACGTCACAAAACATTGTTGCAGAAACTTATAAAACAGGGCTACACCACCAAGCGCCTCCACTCAAAGTTTCTTAAATTTGGCGATACATATCGCATGCTGATAGCAAAATACGAGCGTAGCTTGCAAGATCTATGGCGTTACGTTTCGGAACTTGTGTCTAATTCCGCTTAACCCGGGGCTAGGGGCCGTATGAACCCATGTACTTCAAGATCCTCATGGTACTCATATGAACAGTCACAATCAAAGTGTGACTGAGATACGTCATTCTTTAGATAACGACTTTTCAACGAATATTATGGATTAAGAATACTGATCAGCGATACGGATTTGATATTTTTGGAACATCATGATGTCTTGCCTGCATCATTGGAAACTGTTGACCGCTTCTCTCTTGCAGGAAACAAGCCTATGTTTATTTATACTATGATCGTCTTTTTGAATTTGGTGCTAATATGGAATATGTCTTTGGATTATGGACGCGGATATTCTCTAATGGACGACGGCTGAATCATGAATGACGGACCAGATGCTTGTAATTCGCAGTGGAACGTTCGCTGGTTTGGTGAATGTCAAACAATTGTAAGTGAGCAAGGCGAGATTAGTGATAATTATAAAAGTTATAGATATACCTATCGTGCAAATATTCTCAAGTTACGCGGGAAATGAATATCTCGCTGTTCTATACACCTCCACGTAAATGTTCTTGAAAACGTGGACTATTCTGTCAGTTTGCCAAACATACTCTATAATACTTTAGTGGCTGATAACATTTGAACGACTTCAAATGCCTGGATTATATATATAGGCCTACGTGTATATTAAGGCCATGTGACCCGCCTGAGCGGACAAATTTGGATAAAATCTGATGGTTACAATTTGAACCGTAATATCTCAACAACCAGATGGCGGGACTTCGCTAGGATCGCCTTTGTCTTTATTTCCGTTTTATCCCACTTCTATCGTCTGCTAGGCACAGCTGAGTAGGCTGACCGATCCTTTCTCTTGGACGCGTAGCGGGCGATAGCTCTCCGTAATAACCACCGCCCAGCCGCCAGAATCGCGGCGAACAACATTTCCTGTTTATCGAGAAAAAGCAGCCGACATGGAAATAGATGTGAAAATAGCAGCTACTGCGTGTTTGCTTTAAGATATGTGGTTGATTTATATGATTTTGAGTTCAATACTTGATATAATCGATATAAACGTGTCGTAGTTTATTCGATTGTGCCGCCATATTCGTTAGCAATGGTGAAAGACAAATCTGCCGAATATAAAACCGGCCCGCGGGATGATTGAAATAGTATAAACATTTCCGTTTCGAGTCGTTTATATTTTGGAAACATTCAAGGAATTCCCGTAGGTAAGCAAACCCTATATCGCGAGATATCATGCAGATAGTTGTCATTTGAACTCCGCTAAAGTCATTAAATACCGCGACGTCGGCATTAGCTGACAATGGGTTTAAATGTGTATTCATGCCAGCATGCTGTACAGGAGAGCTCCAGCCGTTAGATCTCAGCGGGAATGGAGCTGTCAAAGCCACCCTGAAAGACCAGCTCAGTGCCTAGCAGACGACAGAAGTGGGATAAAACGGAAATAAAGACAAAGGCGATCCTAGCGGCCGAGGCCGGAACCGTGTATTGT
This sequence comes from Hanleya hanleyi, assembly GCA_036873755.1. NCBI lineage: Eukaryota > Metazoa > Mollusca > Polyplacophora > Lepidopleurida > Hanleyidae > Hanleya > Hanleya hanleyi. Next base: position 14,999 of record JAVTVY010021544.1, on the reverse strand, counting down.
GCAAGTCCCGCCATATCCTCAAATTGGTCCGTTACAATTACTGGAGAAGCCTTAACCTCTGAAGTATATGTCGGTGCTTTTTGTAGGACAAGACGCGCAAAGAGAGTCCAAATGCTCAGGGAACTCTTTCAGAGCATCTCCGAATGTCGTTTTCTTCTTTTCCATACACGAGAGTTGTACTACCTTTTATTTTCATGGAGATGTCGGATTTAAATGCATAAGCTGGAGCAAAGGATCCATTCATCATTCTGTGTTCTTGCACAGCTTAGTCCGAAACATGGCAGTGTGACTAGCTCCGGTGTAGCCTTGTTCCATACTACGTGAGAGCTACAGTGTGACTAACGTCACAGGACCTACGAAGTAGCCACAGGAACTACGAAGTAGGGTAGGCATCAGGACTCCGACGCTCACTGATCTCTGGAAAATTCCCCACCCAAGTTGAAATCCTGCCTATATTAAAATAGGCACAACCCAAGTAAGATTCCCAGGTGATTTTTCCCACCTAAGTAGGTCAAATTTTCAACAAAAGAAGGTCAGCTCAGAACTTGATGGTAACAGTCCCTTAATGTTCCTTCATGCCAAATGTCAACGGTTCTCCTTATTTTGCCGACGCGACGAAATGATTCGGATGGACTAACTAACTAAATCACTAACTGATGGACTGATTCACTCATTATAGGACAATCTGCAAATCAGAGCCTATTCCATAGGAACATCCATGTGTCTACGGCTGGTTATTGGAGAACACTGCATACTATAGAAATGAAATAATTTTAATGTTAATTTATATAAATTGATTGCTCACTTTGTTCAGAAATTCTTAAAGGAATAGAAAACCCTAAGATGATGCATACGTATATCGAAAGAAATATATCCTTAGTATTCGAAAAACAAAACAAATCAGCTTTTCTAGTGATTCCGGATGAATGAGATCATTTTGAACATCAGAATTATTGCCCAGATCAATAATCCGTGGAGGTCGCCATTTTAACAAGCCCGAGAGCCGTTAGCCAATGAAAATCCTTTAAATATCACCTGATATTATTCCTGTGACGTAGTTGGGCCCAAACCAGAGTAGCTAATAACATGGAGACCAATTTTAAATTATTGTGTCGATGGCTTTTGACAGATCTGTGGACCTTTCTTTACGCTCCGAGACGATTATGAGGATCGTGATATATGAATGTGGAATTGATATACAGGTTGACATGTGGCATTGTGCATATGATTTCACGAGCTCTCTTTCTGAGGCAAGAATATCAGGCCACATCACCCGATAGCAGTAGAAGAAACGCTGCTAATGTTGCCGTTGTTGTTGTTTAATGCTTTACCTTATGGGATAGAGCCCGGATGACAAAGGCATATTTGTCGCAGCGCCATCTACATAAAAATAGTATGGCCCACAAACGTCACAGTCGCAGATCATAAAGTGTTAAAGTGTGAACGATAAATCGGTGTTTACTCAGCTGTAGAATTTTGTAAAGTTTTCCTACCCGTGTTTTTGGAATCTGATGGCATAATTCTGTCATGTCGAGCACGAGTTTACGCAGAGTTTACTATTCCTTTAACACGGAATACGTACAACAAATAAAACAGCAAAATATCCTGTCGCAAGTACGCCGTATAATACGAGACTGTATCAAGCTGTCTTACCTGTGTCCTAGCTCATGTGAGCTGACCACGACGCCGACGAAATCGAAAATATTTTCTACAATGGACGTGCTCTCTGTCTTAAATATTTGACCAACATTTGCAAAACCTAGAGGCAAAATACACCAATAAAATGGACTCAAATTACATCAAATTATTGTATGAACAATTACGAATAAAGGAAATTTTCTTTTAATTTACAGTAGCCAGGACTAGGACTTGTACAATGTGTAAGCAGCAGTAGTGAAGAAAAGTCCACTCAGTGAGTTATAACTGGACATAAAGGGCGGTTAGTAAACACAATAGTCGCCATAAAAATATACTGTACACTAAGAAAAGTATAATAAAATATAAAGTATTTATTTTAACTCACCATCGAGCTCACTACCGGAAGCTTTTATATCATAACTGAAAAATTAGAAAACCGAATTCATAAAGTTGATAAAGTATATATACATAAGTCAATAATATTAGAGAATAATCTGCCCTGGAGTGTATATCGTTGTTTTGGTAATTACGCCATACTTAATATTATTTTCTTACTGAATAATTGTTATATCATAATGATAATGATTCAATCATTGATCGTGCCTTCTCTAATGTTGGGACTAGTGAGTTTCACATTTGCAGGGTAAATGATTTTCGGTGATACGCTCTTAAAATATTTGAGTGAGTTCTGTTTTTTTTAAATGATTTTTCACCAAAGGATGTATTGTTTTCTCAGTATTCTCTGAAAATCCGCATGTTAAATGCCGATGTAATTTGGTTTTTGCAAAACAAAAATGAAATTGATTCTCTACACGCGACATGGTTGGTTTGTCAAAGTAGCAATTCTGAAAACCAGAAGTATATATATAGTTCTAACCTGAAAAAAGATGTTTACAGTTTCAGTGGACACCGAAAAACCAACATTTCGGGGTTAACAACATGGCAGTGTGAGTCACAGGACCTACGAAGTAGGGCAGGCATTTTGAACTCGAACTGAACTCCTGGAAATCCCCCGCCCTAGTCAAAATCTTGCCTATATTAAGATGGGCACTGCCCAAGTCAGAATCACCAGTGATTTTCATCAAAAGTCACCAGAAATTTTCATCAAAAGTATGTCAGCTCAGAACTTGCTGGTAACTAATGCACCTTCATGCCAAAAATCTAGGTTCTAATGTCAACGGTTCTCCTTATTTTGCCGACGAAAGGATTCCGATGGACTGACTGACTCACTCACTCACTCATTACCGGACAATTTGCAAATGAGAGCCTACTTCGTAGGAAAATCTATGACAAGCAACAAATCTTAGATTATATATCGGACTGTTTTGTTTCTCAGCAGAGACCCGCGGAATATCTAGTCATGTGTTTTCCATTTTGAATGAAAAATTGCATGAGAATCCATCTAGATTCAAAGAAGATCGCCATTCACAAGAATGTAATATTTGAGACACAATAACTTCGGGCTTGTAATATTATTCCACAAAGACGGGTAATTATGACATTATTCACATACAAATTAAGTGCTGGGTTGATTTCTTCTGATGTTTTGGAAACCAAATGTAAAAGCCGTATCATGGCCAGGATGATGTGCGAACGTATGTTGCTGGGGGAATAATTTTCGATATATGACCGAAAGTCAGTTACCCTAGAAATGTAAAACACACTTCAGAACAAATGTCGGTATGCGGCGGTAAGTATGCCCTTACGCCGGTATGCGGCGGTAAGTATGCCCTTACGCCGGTATGCGGCGGTAAGTATGCCCTTACGCCGGTATGCGGCGGTAAGTATGCCCTTACGCCGTCATCAGCATAGCGTGGTCGAAGTCCGGAATGGTTGATGAACGTTCTTTCGACAACCAACTGGTGAAGTTCCTCAGAGCATTCTGCACGTCTACAATTGGTCTGGAGTTGCCGGAAAGTGTCTTGTAACTCTCTGTCCACGGCGAACCAGATGCTGTCTGAGAAATACGTGTATAATTGACAGTACGTCCCAGTTGATTTCTGTTTGAAATACTGGCTTGATTAAAAAGTATTATTTCAGTAATTTTGACATCTCTTTTGGTAATTGCATATGATTGACTTTTATATACGAGAAGTATAAAGGAAAGATTACTACAAAGCCCATTCCATCTCAACTACTGAAAGCTACATGTACGTTACAGACGAACTTCTTGCTTTGGACAATCGCTACATCATGCAAAGGCAGTTTCGCAAAAAGTATTCCGCCCGAACATCACCGGATGTCAACATACTCGTTATTATAAATATAACAGCCATATGTTATTGCTGTTGGTTCGGAAATCGCTCCTTTCATCTAGGAGCACCGTCTTACAGAGGTATTTAGACGCTTGCAGCAACTCCACCACTTACTAGGGTGGTCAAGACAGGGTCAGTACCAGTCAAGGTCCCGTGCTGCGCAGGCTGTGAAAGTAACTTATTTACAGTGCATTGACACCACCTGATTGTACATGTAGACCCGTCTCTTTTTCTCACCAGGTGTGTGCGATGTGCTACCGTGAGAGAATTTATATAGCGGTGTAATTGAGTAATTGAGTGGGTACTATTAACTTTCCCAGATGTCACCGGTGGCGAGTCATTAGCGCAGCAACTATTAACGCCCTCAGCTCCTATTACCCTGGACACTGATCAATCCAGCCAGTACAGCACCCGGTCACCCATCCAAGTATTGGCCGAGCTAAACGTTGCTTAACTTCGGTGATCTAACGAGAACCGGCCATCAATGATCCTGATCTGTCTTATTCCTACGAAGTAGGCTACCATTTGCAAATTGTCCGGTAATGAGTGAGTGAGTGAGTCCATCCGAATCCTTTCGTCGGCAAAATAAGGAGAACCGTTGACATTAGAACCTTAATTTTTGGCATGAACGTGCATTGGGGCATTGCTACGAGCAAGTTCTGAGCTGACCGAATTCTGACGAAAAGTTTATTTATAGTAATTTTTTTATTGTCTATTCATGGTTCAACGAGTGCACTGTCATGTCCATCGGGAATCCTTGGCTGTATGTTTCACTGTGACATTTGATGGTTCCCCGATACGGCATATCACGTTGGACACACCGCTTCTCGTAAAATCACCGAAGTTAAGCGACTTTGAGCCCGGTCAAGACTTGGATTGGGTGACCTCGTGCTGTACTGCTGGGCTGATAAACGTCCAGAGTAATAGGGACCGAGGGCGATAATAGTTGCTACGCTGATGACTCACCAGCGGTGACATCTGGGAAAATTAATAGTACCCACTGTCAATTAGAGACTACTAAATAAATTCAGTCACGGTAGCACATAGGGCCCCCAAGTCATCTCTCGAGTACACACTTAAATCATATTAAGACCTACTTCGTAGGTCCTGTGACTTTAGTCACACTACCATGTATAACGTTAGTTAACAAATTATCATAAGATTCAGAGAACATTCCCAATCGGGAAATTTGTTCCAAAACTACATCGTTTAGTGGATTTATATCCGAAAATCTGATTAATCCAACTTTTCCATCCCTCGTCAATCTTTTGGCGATTTCTTCCCAACGACTTGAAGTGTGGTCATGAAAATGTATCCTATTCTCAATGAAGACATTTCATAGTCCTGTATGAAGACATTTCATAGTCCTGTATGAAGACATTTCATAGTCCTGTATGAAGACATTTCATAGTCCTGTATGAAGACATTTCATAGTCCTGTATGAAGACATTTCATAGTCCTGTATGAAGACATTTCATAGTCCTGTATTTCTCAGGTGAATTTGACTTTATGTTGAGGTAAGATCACTTCGACTCTAATGTTTGACCACACTCTAAGTCATCTTTATGTACTTATATGGACTTTTCGTCTTTATTATTATTATTGGGAAGGAATCGTCAAAAGTCTGACAACGGATAGGGAAATTTGATTAATCAGATTTCGAGTATAAATCCCCCTTAACTTTCAAATCGTTCTATCTTTTAGCACAGTCTTGATCATAGTACGCCACCCCGGACAGCCAAGTTGAAAATTTGTAAAATATCATCAGATTTCCTAATCTTGACCCCAAGCCTCCTCTCTTTTCTGTGAGCTGATTCGTTGCATTGTAATCCAATGCCGTGTTGCATCCAGTGTTGCAATATCTTGAACAAGAAAACTTATTGATGCCGGCGGAAACGTTTGTAGCTTATAATAATATGCGATTATGTATGCAACTGGTGAATACAGGTCATGATGCACCATTATGGTTAAACAACCCGTTGATTTGTCTGTTTTCATTAAAGGTTTGACTAATGTACTTCGCACAAGGACCCATCTGGAAAGTGTGGGGTTAGCCGGAAGTTAAGTGCTTGCTGGCAAAATGTGCACATGAACCGCATGTCAAACTAGGATTACTGTTTAACTGTTTGGGGTAACTGCGGTCAAGCCGATATGCCCAGACTCGAGAGCCTCCTTGATGTTCTGTGGTTGACGTATTAAGTCACTTCACATAGCCTGGTGTAAGAGATCGCGCTCTGGCATTATATGGGACCCATCATCAAGCCACTATTTCTTTATTGATGCGTGTCATTGTAAATTAAGCCTAGATCGACTTTCTCTACACATAAATCCGATCCGCGTGTTTTACTGTTTCGAGTTTTTAGTAACTCGCAGTTCAATCTCAAACATTTTGCTGCAGACGTACAGCTGAATAACTTGATCATGTATGGTCATCGATTTGATCTCTCAGCTATAATAAAATAGTATTAAAGGACATTTATTCGATGAATTCATAATAACAGAATTAATATTAATGTGTTAACCACGAACGGGTGATACAATCCTGTCGTTTTACGATATGAAACTAGTTGGATCACTCCACGGCACGTCTGTGAAGTATGGCTCGGAAAAACACCTGTTACACGTCCAATATCAAGATGGCCGCTCCCATGTTTACTGAATTCAGATATACCACGAGGAAGCTCTGATCCTTGAAAAACTGGCGTCATCATGCTGTTATTGAGGAGCAAATTACACGCCTCGGTAGCTTCATACACATCCGTGATGTAATCCATTCAGGTATGTAATCCCAGAAAACCACCATCGGGCGTATACGCACCGAACTATGACCAAACAGCCTGTTCATAAGACGTAATCCAATAACTGCGCATACAGCCGAAATATTTCAGTTTGAAATGGCGGGTCTCAAACGAGATGCGGCAATACTGATTGGCTTTGTGTTGAGTTTAATTTGTAGTGTGATCGGAGGTATTTCTGTATCATTCAATGTTTACGCTGTACCGTTGAAATCTATATTCAACTTTACACAATCAAATGGTAAGTATATATAGCCTTTTTCCGTCCTCTGGGGCTATATTTGGTTCCCAATGTTTTTGTCGATCTTAATAACTTGATAGATTTTGCATCCACATGGTCTCATTGTTTTATTATCTTCTTCTGGGACGTCTATATAATCGTAATCCACATGCAAATAACGTGTTTTTGCGTTAGGACGTCTGGACACCATCGATTCAATACATCTTTCGTAGTCAAATGATCGTCGAGTTTTAATGGAAGAATTGCCTGTCAAACACGATCAACGGAAGCACATGACCGTATCTCACTTGACCGTATCTCACATCACCGTATCTCACATGACTGTGTCTTGCAAATTCAGAAGGCTGCCATTCCCGAATGTCCAATAGACACCGAAAATTCCGAAAGAGAAGTCTCTGTATGTCTGATGAAGTCCTTAAACGAGAAAAATGGGGCCTCAATCCACTATATTACATCAAGACTGAAAAATTCCTGAGGGTTAGGCTCATGCCGGCCATAACGTATATAATCAGGGATTGAGTTTCGCATATATACTTGCGTTTATCCAGAAGTCTGGATTTTTTTTGCAAATCGAATAAAATGCTGTCACAAATACGCCAGAGAGCACCAAGATCTACGTTCATAAAGTTAGACCGCGGTTCGCAGTTCGTTATTCGAGGAGACCAGCAATTATTTCTTTAGATATAAAAATCTGTATTTTTTATTTTGAATACTTTGAACTCCAAACTCTGCATAGCAAGGGAGAATGTAATGCTCTATATCTTTACATATTCATATCCCAAATCTGACGCCAGGGGGCGCTGCTAGGGGCGCTATTATGAGTCGCTGAATGACTGGTCCCCTCGAATAACGAACTGCGAAATGCAAACCGCGGTCTAACTTTATGAACGTCAAGATCTAGATTTGTTAATTTCTCAAAAGTCGGAAGGCCTCGGTACGGTGGCCCATAGACGACATGCTATATGTTTTTTAGTTTTGAATTTATTTATATTTTTTTGCTTTAGGTTGTGAAAACCTTCTCATCCGGGTGGCAACCTTTCACTTGGGTGAAAACCTTCTCACCCGGTTTTCACCTTAGTGAGAAGGGGTTCACCCAGGTGAAAAGTCACGTGGTTTTCCCCTCGTTTTCGTTCCTTTGCACTGACATTGCGGCAAAATGGAGGGTGGTTCGTTCAAAAGTAGGCCCTATAGGTGATGTAAGTTAAACTGTCAGACTATATGTTTTCTCTAATATGACGCAAACTTGCAAAGTACCAAATTTACACTTTAACTCTATCTGGCCTGGCATTTTTGGGACCTGTCCAGCGAAATCCTGCCCCCCACCAATTTATTCCTTCAGCTAGGTGTCGGAAACTTACCACACTATAAACTTGGGTCAAGCTCTACCTGAAAATGTTAAAAAAAATCAAGATGGCCGCTTCGTGACCACTTGTCACAAAAAAGCACACTTACAGAAGACTGAACTCGACATCAAACAAAATGTTACCAACGAAAAGCTGCTTGGTGTATGTATTCAGAATAATTTATCTTGGTCCTTACATGTAGACACTATAATTAAGAAGGTAAAGAGTAAACTGTACCTGTTGGCTCGAATCAAAGCATTTCTGCCTTACAGTGCGAGGCGTCAATTTTTTAATAGCTTTATTCTACCCCACTTGGATTACTGTTTAACTGTTTGGGGTAACTGCTGTCAAGCCGCTATGGCCAGACTCGAGAGCCTCCTCAAACGTTCAATGCGTCTGGTACTCGGCTGTGATAGTTCGTTAAGCTCTCGTGAAATGTTTTATCGCTTAAATTGGTATCCTCTGTCTTATAGATACCATTTTAATCTTGTAGTTTTAGTTTATAAAATTTTAAATGGTCAAGCTCCATCTTATCTGAAATCTCTTATTAATGTACATTCGTCAGGTAGAAATTCAAGATCCAACTCAAATGAACTTTTAACTGTACCAATTCAATTCAATTTTAAATTTAGATGGCGTGTGCAGCTGCGAAGCAGCTATGTACGCCAATAACTTTACATTGAGTTCGCTTTAAAAAAAAACTTTTCATTTTCAGGATTATATAAATAGTATAGAGTTGAATATCTGTGCAAGATGAAGTATGAAGCAGAGAGAGCTTCCACAGATAATATTATTATTAGATGGTGAGGCAGGTTATAAGATTTCGAAGAGGAGAGGTACATAAATATCAACAGCAAGTACTTGTATAAATGTCACAACGACCCAATTCAATAAAAAGTTAAAAACTCATTAAAAAGGCCAATATAATATAGACAATATAAATAAGTATATCACATATATATATGTATACATATATAAGCATGAGGTACTTTAAAGTTATGAAAATGCTGTTACTACCTGAATCGGCGAGTGTGTAACATAAAATTAGCAACTGCCTTAAAAACTTTATCTCTGTTTCGTTCTGGGTTAAGAACATGCTCAAAAGTTGGGTTAAATACACCAAAAAGTAAAAGTTCATTAAATAACCTTTGGCGTTCATTAATATGCCGCCTGCACGTCATTAAATAATGTTGGACTGTGTCCTCCACGTCACAAGTTTCACAGAGACCAGTTGGGTGCCTGGCCATACTATGTAATACACTATTGACCGCAATTCGACCAGATAATAATCTGAAGATAAGCACCTCAGCCCGTCAATTGGAAAGAGATATATTACCAGTAGTAACACAAGGCTGAAGTGCATAATAAAAACGACCTGTTGTTGAATATCGCCATTCCTCCTGCCAAATATCAGTGAATCGGGACCTCACTGGTATCCCAACCTCATCAACATTCAGCCCTACAGGGATGGCGATATCATTTAAAAGCAGAGCCTTTTTTGCAAGCTGGTCAGCTAATTCATTTCCATAAACATTACAATGGCCAGGCACCCACTCGAAGCACACCGTGCAGCCGGCATAAGATAAAGTTGTAATAACATGCAATATTTCATATAAAATTGGAGAGCTTTTATTCCATGCAAAATTACGCATAGCATGCACAGCACTTAAAGAATCAGTAAAAATAACAGCTCTAAAGGGTTTAAAATCTCTTAAGACACAACACATCACGTGGGCTTGACACATTTTATTACATGAATAAAATTGACCTACTAAATACTACAAACTAACAAAGCAGCCTAGAGCGGCAATAGGCTGAGGCAAGTAAGCGACATTTAATGATAAGCAGCATGGTGACATAATGTGATTAAAGCAACACGATTACAGCATATAAGCAAATAAAATCACAGTACCATAATAACGCAGTTATTAAAGCATGAACTATATAGATGCGTGAGCACAGATTAGGACTTGGCACATTCTGATTAGTTATCCTAACTTGCAGTGTCCAATAGTTGATCACAGAGCGACAACGACTAGAAATGATAAATTCATATTAAATGTACTGTGTCAATGTCAAATAGTTCATTATATGTCTCCGACGAAAGTTCATTGAGTCAACCCCACAATACCCGGAGTACCACAGATCGGGTGCAAGGAGTGGGAGGGTGGGAAAAACATACATTAAACAGGAGCACGGAGAAAAGGCATGACGGCAAATTTGACAAATAAAGCAGGCAGGAAACGTGGCAGCGAGTAACAAAAAGGAGGCGGTGCATCGCCTTAAAAGGAGCCGACAACAGCGCCCTCTATAACAGAAACCGGCCAAAGTACTCCCACGTGATAAGCTGTGTTTTACGACAACTTACAAAGTTTTACCCAAAACACAACACATCACGTGGGCTTGACACATTTTATTACATGAATAAAATTGACCTACTAAATACTACAAACTAACAAAGCAGCCTAGAGCGGCAATAGGCTGAGGCAAGTAAGCGACATTTAATGATAAGCAGCATGGTGACATAATGTGATTAAAGCAACACGATTACAGCATATAAGCAAATAAAATCACAGTACCATAATAACGCAGTTATTAAAGCATGAACTATATAGATGCGTGAGCACAGATTAGGACTTGGCACATTCTGATTAGTTATCCTAACTTGCAGTGTCCAATAGTTGATCACAGAGCGACAACGACTAGAAATGATAAGTTCATATTAAATGTACTGTGTCAATGTCAAATAGTTCATTATATGTCTCCGACGAAAGTTCATTGAGTCAACCCCAATCCATAGTAGAAGAGAATTAGGAGTAGGATAGTGACTGTAGAAGTTGTAAAGTGCTATGGTGATCTGGTTTGATATAGCGGAAGACACAGTCACTCTTCCAATCACCAATAGCGCGTACCACAGGAAGGGGCACGCCGGCACACACAAACCACGTTCCACCCCCACGTCTCAGGCTGTGGGTACTGTAATCACGGGACGGGAGGCCGGTACGTTTGAACAAGCGCTGGAGGCGAGCCCGAAACATGGCAGATGTGAGCGAAACTACCTGCCCGTCGTGAATATAGGCGAAAACAGAGGCGTGCGGTGGGACGGGCCCACTTGCCAGGACGGAATGGAGGACAGCAGAAGCCGGGCATAGGGGATTACCAGGCAGAAAGGGCAAGGCAATTTCATGCACACGCTGTTGAAATTGCACGGTTTTAGAGGCTCTGATTTTCATGACCACCCCCTGAGGGACAACGCGCATGTCACCACGTACAACACATTTACAAGCCTCGGAAGAATTTGTAGGCACAGTCAGGTTACTGACACGTAATAAGCCGAAAAACCCGGTGAGGATTGTTGTCCACAGTTGGAGGTCAGCGAGCACAGAAAGATCCAAACATGTTCGAAAAGTATGTAAATGCTGGAGGGTTAATGGCAATTTATAATTGGTACCAGCACCTTTGATACGTTTCACACCTGTCAGTAGAGACTTGAGCCGCCAGTTATCCTGTAGTGGGTCAGGGAGGTTAGAATGTCGATGCAGAAATCTAACCGCACTCAAGTACTGCCGAATAGTGCCCACCGTTTTAGATCGGGCTAGGAAAGAAGCATAACGTAGCAGGACACAGTCCGAGATAGGCGCAGGTGGGCAGTCAATTTTAGCACAAAAGTCCATGTAGCATTTCAGTTGAGATACATAAGCGCGTTTCGTGGAGGGCGCTAAGGCATTGGACTCCCAAAAGGCGGTCTCTCCATCAAGTTCCTGCAGTAAAACTGCCACTGAGAAACCTGTTCAGAGATATGCCGCCTGCACGTCATTAAATAATGTTGGACTGTGTCCTCCACGTCACAAGTTTCACAGAGACCAGTTGGGTGCCTGGCCATACTATGTAATACACTATTGACCGCAATTCGACCAGATAATAATCTGAAGATAAGCACCTCAGCCCGTCGGTTGGAAAGAGATATATTACCTGATAAGTTCAGATCGGGTGCAAGGAGTGGGAGGGTGGGAAAACATACATTAAACAGGAGCACGGAGAAAAAGCATGACGGCAAAGTTGACAAATAAAGCAGGCAGGAAACGTGGCAGCGAGTAACAAAAAGGAGGCGGTGCATCGCCTTAAAAGGAGCCGACAACAGCGCCCTCTATAACAGAAACCGGCCAAAGTACTCCCACGTGATAAGCTGTGTTTTACGACAACTTACAAAGTTTTACCCAAAACACAACACATCACGTGGGCTTGACACATTTTATTACATGGATAAAATTGACCTACTAAATACTACAAACTAACAAAGCAGCCTAGAGCGGCAATAGGCTGAGGCAAGTAAGCGACATTTAATGATAAGCAGCATGGTGACATAATGTGATTAAAGCAACACAGCATATAAGCAAATAAAATCACAGTACCATAATAACGCAGTTATTAAAGCATGAACTATATAGATGCGTGAGCACAGATTAGGACTTGGCACATTCTGATTAGTTATCCTAACTTGCAGTGTCCAATAGTTGATCACAGAGCAACAACGACTAGAAATGATAAGTTCATATTAAATGTACTGTGTCAATGTCAAATAGTTCATTATATGTCTCCGACGAAAGTTCATTGAGTCAACCCCAATCCATAGTAGAAGAGAATTAGGAGTAGGATAGTGACTGTAGAAGCTGTAAAGTGCTATGGTGATCTGGTTTGATATAGCGGAAGACACAGTCACTCTTCCAATCACCAATAGCGCGTACCACAGGAAGGGGCACGCCGGCACACACAAGCCACGTTCCACCCCCACGTCTCAGGCTGTGGGTACTGTAATCACGGGACTGGAGGCCGGTACGTTTGAACAAGCGCTGTAGGCTAGCCCGAAACATGGCAGATGTGAGCGAAACTACCTGCCCGTCGTGAACATAGGCGAAAACAGAGGCGTGCGGTGGGACGGGCCCACTTGCCAGGACGAAATGGAGGACAGCAGAAGCCGGGCATAGGGGATTACCAGGCAGAAAGGGCAAGGCAATTTCATGCACACGCTGTTGAAATTGCACGGTTTTAGAGGCTCTGATTTTCATGACCACCCCCTGAGGGACAACGCGCATGTCACCACGTACAACACATTTACAAGCCTCGGAAGAATTTGTAGGCACAGTCAGGTTACTGACCCGTAATAAGCCGAAAAACCCGGTGAGGATTGTTGTCCACAGTTGGAGGTCAGCGAGCACAGAAAGATCCAAACATGTTCGAAAAGTATGTAAATGCTGGAGGGTTAATGGCAATTTATAATTGGTACCAGCACCTTTGATACGTTTCACACCTGTCAGTAGAGACTTGAGCCGCCAGTTATCCTGTAGTGGGTCAGGGAGGTTAGAATGTCGATGCAGAAATCTAACCGCACTCAAGTACTGCCGAATAGTGCCCACCGTTTTAGATCGGGCTAGGAAAGAAGCATAACGTAGCAGAACACAGTCCGAGATAGGCGCAGGTGGGCAGTCAATTTTAGCACAAAAGTCCATGTAGCATTTCAGTTGAGATACATAAGCGCGTTTCGTGGAGGGCGCTAAGGCATTGGACTCCCAAAAGGCGGTCTCTCCATCAAGTTCCTGCAGTAAAACTGCCACTGAGAAACCTGTTCAGAGATAAAACACATAGCAGCATGAGTCATATGGTGAGGAAGCCAAAAATAGCCAGGGGTAGCAAAGCCAAATTGTTCAAATAAAGTGTCCGTAAATCGGCACATTTGTCCATCAACGTGCATACGTGAAATTGCGTCTGCCAGGGTGTTAAATTCTCCAGGATAATAGACGGCATGCATCGTAAAATCATACGCAATAGACAACACACTAAGTATATTAAGGAGGGTCAACGCTGCGGGAGACGCTGTGGTGCCATTGTTAATAATGCCTGCCGTGGCCGAGTTGTCTGTATACACGAACACTCGTTTCCCCTGCCAAGATTCCTTCCAACGATCGGCGGCTTCAATGACCATTGCTAGTTCCTGAATGTTGATATGGGAGGAGGCCAGTGCAGGGTTATCTAAGTGCCAGACACGATAAATCCAATCCAAATTGCAGAACGCTCCGCCAGCGATAGGACAAGCATCCGTCTGAACACTTACAATTGGCCTCCAATCCCATATCACTTTATTATTACAGGTGTTACACAGCACGGACAACCACCACTGTAGGTCCGGCACTATGGGGGTCAGCCGGGCTTTATGATAATGTGATTTCAAGCCGATTAACAGAGTATACACAGACCGCGTATGAAGACGACCCCACTCTATCACGTTACACGCCCAAGTAAGGTTACCCGCTAAACGTTCGAGCTGTTTACGTGTAGCCCTGCGCCTATGAGAGAATGCACGTACTTCCGCTATGAGTTTTTGCAGCTTAGACGGGTCAAGTGACACACGGTTGTCTACAGTGTCAATCTCTATACCGAGAAAAGTTAGGCACTGGCAGGGGTCAATCATCTTTGTCCAGTTTATCTTCAAACCCAGAGATCGCAGAAGAGCCAAAAGGGTATTATATGCAGCAAGGCACTCATCAAACGTAGGGGCGTACGTAAGAAAATCGTCAAGAAATGCCACACACTTAAAACCACGCCGGTGCATCATGCGGCAGACACTCTGTGTGAGACGATGAAAAATGCTTGGACTTTTTCGTGCCCCAAAACAGAGTCTGGTGTCAATTAGAAATGACGGGTCTGAGTCGCCGGAAAAAGTCCATTGGAG